>ML866227.1:0-11051 GCA_009831015.1 Picea engelmannii | reverse complement strand
TCACTTTTGACTTAAAACTCCTAAGTCAAAGTGAAATTAGAATCATAAAGTAAAGTATGAGGGTAAAAGTCTTCCCCCTTTGTGCTTAGAGACTCATAAGCACATGGGGACCACTTTCCAAGGTATCCAAATCTCAACATTCCCTCTTACCGAGGAAAGTGCTCGTCACCACCAATCCGTCCCTGCAGTGGACATGGTTGCCTCCTGGCATATGCTCGGTGAGTATGGCTGTACCCTGATCGCTGAAAGTGGACTCTGTCACAGATCTACTCAATCTGTATGATCTATAAATGAAAGAAAAGAAGAGAAAGATGTGATATTACAAGGCTGAAACACCATAAAAATATGCTAAAAACAACTAATCAACGCATAAAAATCAGATACAATACCGACAAGATTCAACAACTTGGTACCAGCACACCAAATCTTTATTATTGCTCTTGGCGAAGGGCTGATTGCACCACTAAACACAAGTACATAACCTGCAGAGTATTGTTCTTTAATCAAAGACTAGAAGATAAAATAATGAGAAGAATACGAGAGAGAGAGAGAGAGAGAGAGAGAGAGAGAGAGAGAGAGAGAGAGAGAGTATTGTTGCTGCTCAGAAAAGTCGACCCATCACAATGAGGAGGAGCCTCATTAAATAAGAGAGTGAGGGGCATATGTGAAGTAATAATAGAAGGGTGCTAATAATGGAGAAATAGGAGGGTGCTAATAATGGAGACGCATGTGTGAGTAAGAAATGCTAATGCAAATGAAAGGATAACTAAGGACGTGAGGAGTTGGAGTGACACACGTGTGGGAGTTTGCATGCAAAGGAATGGCGCATATATGGAGAAAGGAGAGAGAAAAGGCTCACATGTGGGGGAGGATGAGAAAGGAAGTGCTAATAACAGAGTGAAAGATGCGCATGAGGGAAAGGAGTCTACGTGGAATGGAGTGCACATGGAAATAAGGAGATGGATTCATGCACTTCGTGGAGAATATGTACGAGAAAAGGAGGGGAGATGTGCCTTAAAAATAGGGATTGAGCACATGAGATGGGAATTAATGTGTTAGTATATGGATATGCGCTAGATAATAGGGAGTTAAGGGGATAATTTTCGAGATAATTATGCTATAGAATAGGGATTAGAAAGGGAGGCACATTAAAGAATGGATGCGCTAAAAAATAGGATTAAGAAGAGGAGGAAGCTAAAAAATAGGAAAAATGGAGGCTCATTAAGATAATGAGCTAGAAAATGGGGAGCGAGAGAAGTTAGGCTAAAATATAGGGAGAAGGGAGGCTCATTAATGCTAGAAAATCGGGAATAGAAGGATGCTAGAAAATAGGGAGAGGGAGGCACATTATATGAGACAATGCACTAAGACTTAGGGAATAATATGGATGGAAAAGGAGATATGCGTAAGAAATAGGGAGCATGAGGAAAAATAGGGATAATGCGTGAGAAAAAGGAGTTACGTGTAAGAAAGGGAAAGTTAAATTTATCACGTGTACCAACTCATCTTTAACGCATGTGCCACATATCCTTAAACGAAGCGCCCAAGTTGGTCATTTGTCGCCCTCTCTAACTCTCACATGTCGAAATCTGAACCTACCACTCGTCATCCTGCGTGGCGACCACACCTCCTAAATATAGACCTGCAAAAAATGGGCATGCCAAAAATAGCAGTCACCCTAAAATATAGGAAAACCCCAAATATGTTCGGGACCACTAGGAGACCAATGCCAAATATAGTATGTCTAAAAATAGACATTGCTAAAAATACAATCTCCTTGCTTCGAAGTGTCTTGTAAATAAACTCCAAGTATAATGATATGAATGAGGCTTCCCTTCAGCTACCCATTGATACCATTAATAGGGTTTTGTCTCAAAGTACAAGGTTGCAAAGGAAATCCTTTTCTTATAATCCATATTATTATGCAATTCAAAGTTTTGCTCTATTTGGTTCACTCATGTAAATACCTTTGTTCCATCAAACTTCTTTAATTCAACCTTGGTAAAGTTGATACACTTAGGAACCCATCCATAATTAACTCCACTATTAGAGTTAAATTCACCTAACAAATGCTTATTACTGGAAGGTTGTTCAACATGACTGCTACCTTTATTTTCATGAGTCACTTTAGACACATTATCACTATTAGGGAGCATTCCATCTAGGGTTTGCATGAACTTGTGCAACATCATTTGTTCCATTTATTCCATCTTTTTATGTATCTTTTTTATTTGTTCCCTATTTTCATCCATCTTATTTTCCATCTGTTCCCTATTTTCATTCATCTTATTTTCCATTTGTTGTATTTGTCTTTGCATGTGTACCAAATCATTATTTTATATTGACCTACTATTCAATTTGTTAATTTGGTCTTCCAATTTGGATACCTGGTTGTGTAAATCTTCACATTCTTAAGGTGTTGTGGTCGAGTTATTTGGAGGTTTATTAGTAGTAGAATTTTTTGTAGAAACTTTTGCCTTGTGAAAAAATAATAATACTGCTCTTTTTTCTCTTTATCACTATTTTTGAATGAGCAAAAACAAATCTTCCAATCAAAAGTTAAGCTGATTGATTGATGGCTGACCTTAATCCTGATGTATTTATGCAATTGTAGCAAACCAGACCCTAAAACGTTTACCACGGGTACTTCGCCTTGTCTCTTTAGGCTCTCAAAAATTCCACTATGCGAAAATTCCCTTAAAAAAGTTATGGCTGTTTTACCAAGTAGACCTTTTTAAGACTGGTTTTAGGACTAGCGCAAAACCCTAATTTCCTTAGGATATTACTCATGAAGTAAAATGATAGAAACCATCAAATTTTCACCACAAGTACTTTTGTATGTCTCCTCAGGATACTGAAAATTTCAGTTTGAAACCTTGCCTATAAAAGATACAACTAAAATTCCAAGATGACTCGTTTGAAACTGATTTCACGACTAGTCACAAACCCTAACTTCCACAAGTTGTATCTCAAAAAGTATAATGAGCAATACTTAAATTTTTTACCAACTATACCTCTATATGTCTCCATAGTATTCTCAAAATTTTATTGTTTGAATTGTCTTACAAAAAAATTTATAAAAAAAATTCCAAGATGGCTCATTTGAAGTTGATTTCAGGACTAGTCACAAACCCTAGCTTCGATAAGCTATATCTCATAAATTATAATGAACCAGTTGCCGATTTTTTTACCATAGGTACATCAATATGTCTTCTTAATATCTTCAAAATTTAGTGGTCTGAAGAGTCCCATAAAAAAATTATAGCAAAAATTCCAAGATGTCTCGATTGAAGGAGTGAAACTCTATGATTGTATGCTTTGAAACCAAATGTTATGAACTCAACTCCAAAATAGTCAATGAATAATGATCCATTTCGAGGGGGAAATCTCCTTTTATAGTATATCCAATGCACAGGACAATATGCCTATACAAATGAATGTCCTTTATTATAAATAGGAGATAAAGTGAGCATGATGTAGCGTACCACTAAGGCGACCAAACAATAACTAATAAACTAATAGTAAACGAGTGTTAGGCCCTTATCCTAGGGTCCTTAATTACTCCTGAGAGAGCCTAGTACAGAGTTGACGCTACACTATTCATCCATTTCAGGTCAGTTAGTGATCGACTTCTAGTGCTTGTCGCTAATCATAGACTCTTCTCCCTTTCGAATATGATATTTTTGGATGAGGATCTCTATTGATCCCAAGTTGCAGAGCTAAAACACTCTAGGGAGTTGGTCCCAACAACATGACAGGTAGGGAGATGGGCGAACATTCATAATCCTCGAACCACCATTCGGGATTCCCCTCCCTTGGGCTACTCTCGACCTTGGGTCTCTAAATGATGGTCTCGTACGAGGAGGCGACAAAGTTTCATGTATCTCAGTTGGTTGCTGGAACAACAATATATATTTTTGGTCATCTTCATGCATGATCTATGATGCTCTTGGTACATCCAATATCCTTTTTATCACTGAGACCCATGCGAGCCCTATCCAACCACTCCCTAACATAGCTGGTTATCACTAGTTTTTGTCTTGTCGACAGAACACTAGTTCTTCAGGTGGTGTTAGAAGTTCAACCAGAGTGGCATGTCCGACTAGGGTCTCCCTTAGGGACAGGGTTTTCGTAGTGGCTTCAGACGAGTTTGCTAGGTTCATATGGATCCAACTCAGTGGATTTACCTCTCTACCTAGAGACATCTACATTGCTGTTTGTTACTTTCTCTTCATTTTATCTCAATTGTTTATTCATAGTGACTTAGATGGAGACCCTTATTTGGACCTATACACTGGCAACATTTAGTCCTCTGAATGATCATGCAGATTCCTTTGCATGATCGCTCAGAGGACATGTTTTGCATTCATGAAACGGATCCAAATCCAGGAGGACTCCAACGGTTATCTGATGGTGTCAATTGGCCTCTTACAGGTTATGGAAGTCACCTCTCACGGCAGGGTGAATCCAACGAGTTATTGATCCTAAATGACCTCCCCTACTTCCCGGAGTATCACTTATTGATCCTAAACGACCTCCCCTACTTCCCAGTTCTCATGCCTCGCTTCTATGGATTCCAAATACACTTGTCTTTCATCCACCATTTGGGAAGCCACTCTTCAGTCCTATCCCCACTACACCATATCCAACTCTCCTTCCTTCAAAATTATGCCCCGTCGCATGAACAAATGGTACGACAATGAATGTAAAAACGTCCACAGTCAACTTTGACATAGCTTCGCTCACACTCACCCTTCCTACCCCCATCTTAAGGCTTCCTATTATCGCCTTCTCCGCCATAAAAAACACCTCTTCGTTTCCCAAAGGAGACGTGAGTTGTGTGCTTGTTTTATCTGTGCCCCTAAAAACTTTTGTCGCTACTTCTTCCCTCGACACTCTCCTCTTCCTCTCGATCCAAAGTCCAAGTTTACCCATACCTCCTCCCTTTATGATGTCCTTGGGCAACCCCTCATACAGGTTGCTTATTCCCTCCTTCTTGCCACCTATTCTCATATTGAGATACATGGGATGTTGTTTGGATGATGAACACTAGAAAAGTAGTGGATGAGGAAGGGTTTCAGGTAGAACTCTTCATGTAGGGGCTTCACGCTATGGACAACCACCTAGTCGTCTTGTTCAACCATGTGGTTTGTTCGGGGTTCCCAAAGCTCCCACCCCACAAATCACTTCCTTTTTTACAGTGCTCTCGACTAGGGGCACCAAGCGATAGTTGGATAGAGATTATCCCAGATCAGTGAGGACACGGGGCACTACTTCTACCTTTATGAGATCCCAACACCATCGATAGACCATACTTCATTTTAGCAGTCAGAGCTATCACCAAATGAGATCTTCTAGACCACAACGTTAGTGTCTTCCTTCTAGACAACACACAACACTGATTCCATCTCCTCTTTTGGTTCTTCTTCTGTAGAACTATCCATTTTGAGTTTTCTTCATTCTTCCTTGGATGTTAGGAGAGATGGATTTAGTGGATTAGAGTAGTCTCATACCATTGGTGCCATAGATTCTAGATCTACTCATCTTGTACATCTCTCTCTCTCTCTTGGATTGCCTCTCCATTTGTGGAGTCAACTCTCTAGGTTTTTAGATTAGATTTATATTCTATTTTATTTCTTGCTTGCTTTTTTATAGGAGCCGCTTTAGTGCTCTCGCTTTGTATAGACATCATTATAATAAAACAGTCCCATTGACCTACTTTTGTGGTCATTTGTTGGACATTAATATATTCATCTTATCTTATCTTGTACTGTGATCGTAAGTTTGCTCGGTCGTTAGCCCGAAGAAGTCTCTCATTCAAGTATCTTTTATAGTCTTCAATGAAGGGTACTAGCATAAATCTTGGAGAAAGTGTGGCACACCATCTTAGTCCAATAATTATCCGTATGAACGGTGGACCTCAATATGGGAATTGGATGGATAGTATGATTTGACCATGCAGGTGGAAGTCTTGAGGAAACCATGTTTGATAGATCAGTGATATTTGGACTAGTGGATGGATGCCATGCTTGAGAAACCCTACCTGAAAACCTTATTCATTTGTTTCCCTATTGGTGGTCATGATTCATGTCCCATATCGCTTGTCAGATGTTTGTCCTAGAACATGTGACAAGAAGGTGAGGGGTAGGTGATAGGACAGGGGGTTGTTTCGGGTCGTTATATAGGGTGGCTGTATGGTTGAACATGGATTGGGGGTCAATGTCGATGGTAGGCCAAAATGATGTCGGAAGAGGGTGCGCCAAAAGGTTTAGGGAGAACATCGAAGGGCTTATGCAATTCTCATCTCCTTTGAGAAACAAGTACATTTCTTGTGCTGATGGAGATAACAATTGGATTTTCAGAGTTTGAGTTCAGAGGTGAAGTCGCGTCGCAGAGTTGTCTATGATATGATTTGGATTCTTCATTATACTATCAATTGATTTGGCTAGATTCAGATTTCGAGGAGTGAGGGGGGGTTTGCTAATGTGGGGGTAGTGGATAAGTGCTCCTTTTGAAATGGCCGAAGAGAGAAGGGCATATTTGATGAGGCTGGCTAATGTGAAGATGAGATAAGATAAGATAATTCTATTTATGTCCAACAAACGACCATAAATAGGTCAATGGGACTGTTAAGTACATCCGTAAGAGAATACAAAGTGGTACCACAAAATGTCGCTCCTAGAAAAAATGATAAAATCAAATCTATATTATGTTGAGAAGATCCAAATTCCAAGGCCAAATAACATGGATTACTGAAATAGATCAATAATTTAGCTACATGTAAGTATTGTGGAGAACCAAAGACCAAAGACAATGAATTTCCAAGGGGGAGTATTTTGTGGAGCTGGTATTGAAGTCCCTAGTATCCCTTGACATGTAGGGGTAACTTGGGATTTTTTCACTTGTGATAAAATCAACGGTTCCACAATTGAGATCTATTGTTTTCCATGAATACTTGCCACAGATGTTCCTTCCATTTGCACAAATGACCCTCATTATGATATATTTTGTTGGAGATTGTACTAGGCAATGTTGTATCTTATGATCTTTCTCTCATACATGATGATGTTTCCTTTTTAATATGGGTGATGGGACATGGTGATTATTAGCACTGTTGAAAAAGTCGGCATCGACAGAAAGTCGACGAGGGTCCGAAAAAAATCGTTTTGGCAAAAGTCAGCAAAAAATCGGAAAACCACGACAAACATTAAAAAATAAAAAATATATTCATATGTTTCAAAATTTTAAACATATAAAGCAGCGACGACATCAAATAAACACATTGGCACATAAATATGGAGAAATCACTGATATATATGTAGTGGATGCCAAATAAAAAATTATACATCAAAGTCGATATTGAATGCTGAAGGGCCAATAGTTAGAACTTAGAAGTTAGAACCAATACAAAATGACATCACATATATAATTATAAAATGTTTCTCATGATTCATCATCACGAGGGAGATGTCTGATATACAATGACAAATGAAACAAAACTAGCAACTAGTTATCTAATATCAATGTGGGCCTCACCCCCTTTTACGAGAAAAGATAATGGGTTGTTTGTCAGGCCTGCCCCTGATAGTAGAAGGCCTTGTATCTGATAGTGGATGACGACTAGTGTGTGCAGGAGTAGATGTATCAATACGTGTAGAAGGTTGTGCTGATGCTAGCACATCACCCTCCATGATGTCTTCAAGCCACTCCTCCTCCTCTTCCTGCTCCTCCTCTCCATGTTGCTCCTCCAAGGCCTACTGTTGGTCGGGATCCTTCTCTAACCATGCAGGTACCTCCTCCATGATAGGCATCTCAAACCCACCCTCCACTTAGACAATACATCAATATTGTCCAAGGAAATGGCGTCCACATCTGGTGTTCTATCCATTTGCTTCAACCATAGTTGAAGATTGTAATGGACATGCACCAAGTCATTGAGACGTGAGAATTCTAACCTGTAAGAGGGTCATAAAAAAATTAATGAGTTTTAACTTTTGAGGGTAATAATATATTATAGGGTCATAGACTCATAAATTACAAATTACAATAAATGTAACTGCTCATAAGTTCTAACTGTTAATGTTTAAGCCATTATTATAGATGTTTGCATTTCATTAGATAACAAAAGCATAATCCAAGATCACTGAGAAGTACACAATCACAAGAGACATAGCATTTATCCTGGGAAACCCTCTAGGGGAAGAAAACCCAGCAAAACTTCCTTAATATAGATAGGCAATACAATGCCAAGAGATCTCTTATGCTAATACAAAAAGTCCTCTCCTAGATATGCACCACTCTCTCTCTCCTTTGCCGGTAACAGATCAAAACTTGTCTCTCAAACTGAGCAAGTGAGTTATATCTAAGTGAGGCGCTAGCCTCCTTTATTTATACAAGTTTGGCACGTGTGAAGTGTCTCTTCACTGGCAGGGCCGACTTCTCAAATTGGGTGGGTAAACCCACCTTTATTATATTTCTGGGTCTCTTTAATAACTGTTGGGGCCGACTTCTTATTCTACCTATTACAATTGTCTTTTGACCAATCCGCAAAAGGGGATTTGGTCCTATTACAATAACCGACATGATTAATCCATAATGGGGATTGATCCTATGAATAATATATCAATAATAATAAGAATACTCTTTGCAGTTACATTATTTCAACACTCCCCCTTAAAAAGAAGGGTATTCTTTAGCAGCATCATGTGAGAGAGAGAGGACAACATCATCAACAACATCAAGTGGGAGGACAACATAATCAATATCATCTTGGCTGGCGTATCTATAAATCATCGAAAGTTTTCTTCATCGGCAACATCATCATTCTCAAAGGAGTGCCATCATCATCTGCATCAATATGTATTAGTATAAAAACTGATACATCTCTTCTTTGTTTACGTCTGACAACTCGGTCAGAAGCAAGGAACATCTTTTCTTGCTTTACGTCTGACAACTAGGTCAGAAGAAAGGAACATCTCTTCTTGCTTTACATCTGACAGCTAGGTCAGAAGCAAGGTACACATCTCATCTTGCTTTACGTCTGACAACTGGGTCAGAAGCAAGGAACACATCTCATCTTGCTTTACGTCTGACAACTAGGTCAGAAGCAAGGAACACATCTCATCTTGCTTTACGTCTGACAACTAGGTCAGAAGCAAGGAACACATCTCATCTTGCTTTACGTCTGACAACTAGGCCAGAAGCAAGGAACACATCTCATCTTGCTTTACGTCTGACAACTAGGTCGTTTAGAAGCAAGGAACACATCTCATCTTGCTTTACGTCTGACAACTAGGCTGGTTAGAAGCAAGGAACACATCTCATCTTGCTTTACGTCTGACAACTAGGCCAGAAGCAAGGAACACATCTCATCTTGCTTTACGTCTAACAACTAGGCCAGAAGCAAGGAACACATCTCATCTTGTTTTACGTCTGACAAATGGGTCAGAAGCAAGGAACATCACATCTACTCCCCCTTTCTAGGGAGGTCCTTTTGGACTATGCCAAGCTTATCTCAGAAGTACTCAAACTTCACACGAGATAGGGGCTTGGTCAACACGTCAACAACCTGTTCATCCGTGCTAATGTACTGGAACTTTAAGGCTCCTCTCTGTACCATGTCACGGATGTAATAATAGCGGATCTGTATGTGCTTCGACCTGTCATGGAATACAGGATTCTCTGTCATCTTTATGCAGCTCTGGTTGTCACATAGAATCACGATTGCTCTCATCTCCAAGTCAAATAGGTCGGTCGACAACTTTCGAAGCCATATAGCTTCGCAGCTAGCAGAACATGCGGCAATGTATTCTGCTTCTGCTGTGCTGAGAGCAATGCTAGATTGCTTCCTACTTTGCCACGAGATCATGGCTGATCCCAAACTGAAACATCATCTTGAAGTGCTTTTCCTGTCAGAAACACTTCCTGCCCAATCTGCATCAGTATATCCACTCAATGTGAAATCATGATCTCCATCATAGTTGAGACCATAATCTATTGTACCTTTAAGGTAACCTCATCACATGTTTTGTAGCCATTAGGTGAACACGTTTGGGTTCTACTAGAAACTGACTCAAGGTGTTCACAGCAAAACAAATGTCTGGTCTGTTGTTCATCAGGTACATCAACGATCCAATAATCTGTCTGTACAGTGTGGCATCAATCGAATCTGACGAAGTATTGACCAACAGCTTCAGCTTCGCTTCCATGGGTGTGTTCATGGGTTTGCATTCCAGCATGTCGAATCTCTTTAAGATTTCGACCGTGTACTTCCCTTAGTTAAGGAAGATCCTCTCAGGACTCTGCCATACCTTAAGATCTAAGAAATAATGCATTAGGCCAAGGTCTTTCATTTCAAATTCCGAGGCAAGTCTCCTTTTACATTCAGAGATGAGCTTTTCTTCTCCAATTAAGAGTAAGTCATCCACATATAGCAGTAAGATTACTGGCTCATTATTCATAATTTTGAAGTAGAAATTTGAGTCTGCTTTACTCTTGGTAAAGCCTAAGCTCGTCAAGAAACTGTCTATACGGCCATACCAAGCTCTAGGAGCTTGCTTCAATCCGTATAAGGCTTTCTTCAATCTGCAGACATGAGACTTCCTGTCTTCAACCTCAAATCCTTGAGGTTGCTCTATATACACTTCCTCTTCGATGACACTGTTTAGGAAAGTTGTCTTCATGTCCATCTGGTGTAGCTTCCACTTCATCTTAGCTGCAAGAGCTATGATGGTCCTGATCAAAGTGTATCTGGACATAGGAGCGAATGTCTCTTCATAGTCAATGCCTTCCTTCTGGGAAAAGCCACGAGCGACAAATCTTGCTTTATACTTCTCAATACTTCCATCAACAACATGTTTTATTTGAAGAGCCATCTGGAGGATACCACATCTTTATTCTTTGGTCTGGGAACTATTTCCCATACTTTGTTCTTCATTATGGATTGGTATTCCTCTGTCATGGCATCTGCCCATTCTTTCCTCTGAATGGCTTCTTCAAAACATGTAGGCTCCTCTTCTAGGAGATCACACATTAAAGCCGTATAACTGGAG
>WSFP011430915.1:0-21653 GCA_009831015.1 Picea engelmannii | reverse complement strand
TTTATCAGCCAATCTAGCCTGTTCCATCTCTATGTTGGCCTGGCCCTTGGCATTTTCTGTGGCTGTAGCCAACCTGGCCTCGAGGGTCCTGATGAGGTGATTCTTTCTTTTTAATTGGAGATTCATCTGCCCAACCGAGAATTAATTTGCCGAAGCGTAGGCGCCCAGTGTTCCAGCGATTTCAGTAGCAAGCTGGTCACTTTTCTTGCTCTTTCCATCTGTCATGATTTTGTATTTTTTAACAGTGGACTCTCCCTCTTGATAAAATTATCGCTTTACTACAACTTTTCTCTTTTTGTCAAAAAAGAACTCATTAGGAGGGAGTTCCTCTGCCCTTATAGGTCTCAGTTCTTCACCAAATATCCATCCCTCGCTAACATCTCCATGTGCCGACTGCAAGGGTGTGACAGAGGAGATGGGTTCCCCGATTTGCTTCGTCGCCTTTCCCGGTGTGCCGAGTGAGTCCTGTTCCTTCGGAGGATCAGAAGTCTTCGTCTCTGTCTCTGGATTCTAAGTTTCTAGCGGGTCTGTGTTTTTTACTTCCACCTCTGGACTATGTTCCTTGGGTGGGTCCGTATTCTCCTCTTCTGTTTCGGAATTCTTCTCCTGCTCGAGATTCTTCTCCTGCTCCCCTTCCTAACGTTTTTCGGGGTTAGAAGTTTGGCCCTCAGAACTTTCAGCCTCCTTCTCTTTATCCTTGGAAAGACCCAAACCTCCTAACACAACGGGGAGACATATTTTTCTATGCTCCTGAAACTTTAAGACTGAGGCCATGTCTTCGGGTGCTAAAGATTTGATTCAAACTAGGAATTCCCCATAGGACCTTGCCCCTCGGAAAATATCATCCGAGGGTGAACACTCGTGTTCAAACTTCTTCAATCCACAATTTGCCAAATGGGTGCTTACGATTCTCTGAGGATCTTACTTTTTGTACTCAATAGAGACCAAACTTAAGTCTTCTAAGGTTGCAGCCTCAGCCTTAGCATATCCAAAATCCAATAAAGAATAAGAATTTAGCCGAATTGGGAAAAACGGCCATACCTTCTTCGATGATGCTTTAAGCTCTTTACTTACTCTGCCAATCACTGTTTGTCGGGCAATCTCGCAACAGGCCAGCTTGTCGGGGATGAACAGTTGTAGCGCAAGCAGAGGAACAGCAGCTCCGAAAACTCTAAAATTGGAGAACTCTGCTTCTATGTACCAGTCCGTGATACGACTCATATTTGCAGTAATGCTATCAGAGATGCGAGGTGGTGAACGACCAAAAATGGCGATGTGCAGGGGCACCATCACCCTGTTGAAAATCTCATAAATAAATTCATTTACTTTATTTTCCCACAGTTTGTCGTGGTATTCATGCACAGTTTTTTCTTGGGTCGGACTCCAAGCCCAATTCATCAAAGGGAAAGGTGTCATGGAGCATATCACATCCATGATATACGCAGACATGAAGAATGCGGATGGTCCCCCGGCTGCTTTCTGCTCCCTGTACTCTGTAATCCGGTTGAACAAACTATCTGAGAGTACCTTCGCCCAATTGAATGAGCAACCTTCTGCTACCCGAAATATGAGAGGTACCCACGCAATGTAGAAATGCGAAGTATCCTCCCTTCCGAACAGTCGACATGCCATCATTTCCACATACATATATTGTGGCTCCAACGAAGCAATTGAATACACGCCCTTGTCATTCGCTCTAAATGTCGTGGAGCATGAGACCCAATCCTTTATCAAACCTGGCATAGTTTTGTCATATTCTGTGCACTCCTTCTTTTTGAATTCCTCCAGGAATTCAGCATTATATGTGTATTCAGAAGTTGTTGGGAGCTTGTACATGTTTTGGATATGCTCTGGTCTGAAAGTTCCGACCGTGGTCCGTTGGTCACTTATGATGGTTCTGGTGGGCAGGTCTACGTGATCCAATGCCCATCGGATCATGTCGTAGTATGGGAGCAATCGTGGTCTGGTTGCAACCAGGTGCATTCCCGACTGAACAACTATGTTGTATTTTGTGTTCAAGTCGTCTTTTTCGTTATCATTGTCATCAGAGTCTGAGTAATTCACCAATTCCGATTGAAGAATATCTGAAACAAACGACCAGTTGGGTACTGAGCCGCCAGTCCGAGGTGAAGTATCAGAGACAGTGTCGGAACCCTGCACTGCGATTTCGACCTTTGCCTTCGCGGCTTTCCGTGGAGCCATGGCTGAAGCTTGCTTTTTCGCTCTTCTTTGATAGACCTGTGTATACATGCAGAAATTAGTTCGCTCGGAGAAAGGTGAGCTCTGTGCGCTTATGAGAAATGTTAAAATAGAATGAAACTCTCGTATATTTGAAATAAATCTGTCAAATCGCAAATGGAGACAAATTTATTGTATAAATCCGATCTTATTTATTAGTGGATTTACCCTAATTCTTCATTAATGTCATCAATGTTCGGCGGCTTGACAGGCAGTCGGGTTATGGAGAGCAAGTAGCTACCTCGTGAAGTGTGCCAACCTCGAAGTGCGGGACGTATCTCGTTTAATTTAAAATTTCAAATCTTAACGACTTAAAGAATTTTCTCGCTTTTCGCTGCATCGTGAATTTCCTTTTCACATTTTGACTCTTCAACTTGCGAGATTGCGAGTGCCGATTTTACCTTAATTAACAGTAACCGTGATTTGGCGCATCCTTAATTATATAATTAATTTATTCGCCATATCGCAACTCGGGAATTCGAAGACGGACTTTTGGGAGAATGATATGCAGAGTCGCGATATCGCGATGTGGCGATAATTAAGGCTCGAATTATGAAAAGGAAATCTTAGATTTAGGTGACTAATTAATCTCGACATAATCATGTCGCAACTTCGTGAATCGGGGTTTTGGACACCTTAACTTTATGAAAGAAAGTGTCGTGTGACGATGTGCCGAGAACCAAATTTTAACCATGGTTAGTTTTTTACCTTTAGTCCTTGACCAAGGTTATCACAAAAGTTATCGCGTTCTCGGCTCTCGGGGGTGTAAAAACAAAAAACTTAGGTTCGACGAACGTCGAGGCGCGAATTCCCGAAAATGCATACTCATGAGTTAAAAATTTTACCCTAGTTAATGTTTTGCGCGAAAAAACAAAAACGAATTTGCAGTTTCGCGTCTCGGGACTTATGAATTCAAAGATTGAAGTATCCGGCTTGCGATATCCCGAAATAAAACAAAAGAGGAAACATACTTGCGAAAAATGGATCTTTTTTGAAAGTGAAAAAGCATTGCTATCCAGGCGACAAGATTTCAGAGTTTTAAGACTTCGGAAGGAAAAGAAAAACCACTTTAGATATCAAGTATCAAAAATTGAAAATTACGCAAGGTGAAAAACAAGGGCGGCTCCAACAATCATCATGAGGGGAGTCTTTCACTCCTCTAGCTATAAATTTGATTTCTTCCTGGGTACAGTCTGTCCATAGACGATCAAAAGTAGGTAATTGTTCTCTACCACTGATACTTTGAAGAAATGGTTCCCAATGTTTTGGAAGATTATTGAGAGTGGACAAAACAAGTTCTATGTCCAATATGATTTCTCTAATGGAACCTAGTTGATCTCTGATCTCTGACATCTTCATGAAGAAGCTAACAACGGTGTCACCTTTTGTCATTTTGATGTTTTGAAGATGGCCCTTCAATGTAAGAGCTCTGAGGGTGTTGTTACTCTCAAAAATATTCTTCAATGCTTCATACATTCCATAATTTTTCTTCATGTTGGAAATATGAGGCAGGAGATGATCTCTTACTGAGTAGATGATTATCTTTCTTTCATTTGCATCATCTTCCTTCCTTTCTTCCTTCTCTTCATCGGTAAATGTCTCTGGTAAACCCTTTTGTATCACCCACAATAATTCTTTCTATTCAAGGGTGACCTAAAGTCTTGACTTCCAAGAACTGAATTTGCTTGATCCATCAAGCCTATCTTCCACCAAGGTTTTGTTCATCATATTTTTAGATTCTTCACAAACCCTTGCTAACTGGGATAAAAAACCCAATGGCTAGGCTAGGCTAGCAAACTTAGGTTTTTTTGGGATTATGACTGCCAACAATCAGCCTTGAAAGTCAAAAGAACACTAGTGAGATGAAAATCTCCTTCAATGAGCTGCAGAAACCCTAGATCTGAATTTTCTATAGAAAATTGTGAAACCCTAGAAACCATAGGGCCAAAAATCCAAAATTCTTGGAATTGCAATATGAGAGTTGTTAGAGGTGCACTGAGGGAGTTCGTAAACCCCTATGTAAATTTTATCCCCAACGTTTCAGTTTTAAGTGTTGGAACACCCAAATAAGAGAGGGTTGTACGGATTTCTGGAAACCCTAGGAGGTCGTACTGTTCTATAGAAGAGAGAGAGGAAGGCTGCTAGAATCTTGTGCAATGGGTTCTTCAATACATATTCTCCGATACCATGTTGAATTTTCACTATGTTAGGCTCAAGCATGAGGTTTATTTCATTTTATCATTTACTTGAACCATAAACAAATGCAACTACACAATGTACAAGTGTTTCAATAACCAAGATCACAAGAAGAATAACCATGCACAAGAACACACGAAATATCCTGGGAAAACCCTTCAAAACAAGGGAGAAAAAACCCAGCAATCCCTTGTTATATTCTCAAGAGAAGATCCTCCAACCATGAAACCCTAATTCACATAAGAGGGTTCTCTACTACCTTGAAACTTGTGCCCAAGAGAGGTGTGCACTTCGGCCCTAGAAGATGTTACTTGCTGAAATTTCCAAATGACAAGTAACTTGTGTGTGTTGTGTGTTTCCTCAATGGGGAAATTACCTTTATTTATACTAGACTTGATAGACCAAAAGTGGTGTCTATTGGCACAACAAGGCCGACCTCAATAACTCAGAAAATAATTAATTATTACAACAAACATTAATTATCTTTTACATATGGTGGAGCCGACTTGTACCCTTTACATCACAATTAGGGCTATAGGTAAATCTCACTCTCATACAATATAGTAAGGGATCTCACACATCCACTAGTGCTCAACCACTAAGGGCATGTCCACTTGTGCTCAACCACAGGGACGTCCTACCCAAGAGATCTCTATCTCACTGAGTCCGCAGAAGAATCATCTGGAGTACCATCTCAATCCTGACTCAACTGATTCCACAAGGCAGGAGACCACACATCATAACAACTCAGTCCAGAGTCTGGTGCACACCCATCACATTGGCACCTTCACCCCACACAGGGGTACACATCGTTTCATCTCAATCCAGAGAGGAACGACACACCCATCTCATGGGCATCCTCACCCCACACAGGGGAACACATCGTCTCATCTCAGTCCAGAGAGGAATGACACACCCATCTCATGGGCATCCTCACCCCACACAGGGGAACACATCATCTCATCTTAGTCCAGAGAGGAACGACACACCCAACACATGGTCTCTCTCACAGGTCAACTCACTCAGTCTGTGTCCTGGAGGATGTCTCACAAAGTTGTAATCATCAACATTTTGGTCAACTTTGTGGGGGTTAATGGACACTAAGATTCAAAAGAGAATTGTTTTTTATCCACATACTCATGGAAAAACAATAGTGGTCAACAAGACATTGATACACTTACACCAAGGATATTTTAATAGAAATCCTAAGATTTGGGATGAACAATTGTATTATGTACATCATGTATATAACTATGTCATACATTCTTCTATGTAGAGGTATCCTTTTGAAACATGTTTTGGATATTTTCCTAAGTCTCCTATGGACTTTAATCTTGGGAAAGATTCAATGGAAGATGATTGTAATGATGCAAAAAAAGCCAAGAAGTTCATCCAAAAGATCCAATTGGTTCATCAAGATGTATAAGAACAATTGGGAAAGAACCAAGCTAATTATATGACTAGGCATGAAAAGCATTGGGTTTATCATCACTTCCAAGTCAGTGATCAAGTTTGGCTATACATTAGCAAAGAACGCCTTAAAGGTGAAGGTAAAACTCTCAAGACAATTAGGGATGGTCCATTTATAATTTTGGAAAACTTGAAACTATATTAGCCTCCTATGATCATGGATCAAGGTGAGAATGTTCAAGTTCCTTCCATTGATTATTTTTCTCCTCAATATCTGGATGGGTTGCGGTAAGATGTTATTCTTTACTAAAGGGTGAGGAATTCACAAAGATGGGATGTAGAGTACCTTCATGTGGGTCTAAAAGGAATGCATCCAAGTAAATCACAATGGATAGAAACCAAAAAAGTGAGGGATTCATACCCTCACTTATTTTATGATTGAAACTGGGCTTTTGGCAATCCAAAATATTCTTAGTGGGAAGGAGTGATCCAGGAGGATCCTTTTTTATCCAACATGTTTCAATCTTTGCAAAAAATCAACACCCAGATTGCTTTTAAAACAGATTTGGAATCATCCAAATTCTGATGCGATTCTTCCTTTGCTATCAATTCGTGTTATATGAATTTTTTGTTTTTAAAAATTAAAATCACTCGCATCGGTGGCAAATTTATTGTTCTCCCAATAAGAAATGTGGAGGTTAATTTTATTTTTAAAATATTTGAAAGATATGTTTTTAAAAACCTTTCACAACATTTTCCTATTTACGCATAGTATGTGGGATTTCATTCCCAAGAAAGGAAAAGGAGGCCATATTTGGAGGAATTTGAACCTGTACCTCCATGGAAAAAGGATAACATCGTAGCCATTACACCTTTTGCTTGGGAAATAATATAAGGGAGGCAATATTGTATTTGGGAGAAGAGAAGAAGCCCCTTCATTGGGAGAATAAGCAAGCCTGAGTTCATTTTATTGTAGGAAGAAACCATTGTTATCTTCTTAAGGATCAAGAGAGTGATTTTTTTTGCAGATTGAAGGCCATTATGTGATGTAAAGAGTTGGAATGCTATACTTGCATCATTTTTAATGGATCAAATTGTCATTTGAAGCAAACCCAAAGATGTATCCCATACGGATGAACTCTGTTGTCAATTTGTTGAGTATTTCCTGTGTCATTTTTAGATATGTTTTCAAATTTCAGCTTTTAAATGTTAATATTTAATATTGTAAGCCAATTTTAAACACAATTGCAGGAAATTGAGAAATTTGTTAATAGAATATGAATTGGTGGTTTAAAACAAATTTGTTAGCACGTAAGCTACTAAACAACAACAAATATTTGTGTTTATAATAATAATAATCTGATTTTTAAGGTCATGACCAAGCCAGACACCAAATTGGTGTATGAGACCCCCTTGTTTGTGAGACAAGGGACCCCCTTTGTGCATTGATTTGAGTACTAAATTATACGAAGGTATACATACCTATCTCCCTCTGGATTCGAACTTGTGACCTAGACACCAAAACACATCTCTAACTTAACAAACAAACAAACAAAGTCTTTGAAATTAGGGTGTGTTGCACACGAAAGTTCTTTGATACCACTTGTAATATACTTAAATAGCATATACAAAGATTTTAAGGAAAATATATCAAAAAATTCGAACAATAAGATATAAAATAACAATAAAAAAATAATACAACATCTATTGAAATAAAACTGTTTATTGTTGGAAACCTAATCCATAAGGTGGAGAAATATGAAACCACTAGTTAGTTTAATAGTTGTAGGGAGTCCAAAAGACCTTGGAATATGAATCCAAGGTTCATAAATAAAAAAATGTATTTATATGTATCATATCTTGAATAAAATGTGCTTTATGCTTATTCAATTTTGTGTGTCCAACAATGGTACGAGAGCTGCTTAGTTCCTAGGGAAGGGATTTTCTTTTAGGCATTTTCTTTTACGTGAAGAAACGCAGTGGGTTTCTATCTACCAATTAGATTGGGGTAAGCATGTTATCCCGAGCCACCTTATTGGTTGATTACTAGTGCGCAATCGTTAGGGTTATTCTACGTTTTTGTTTCCTGTGGTTCCCGCTATGGTGAATAGAGCACACCTGGAGCTGCTTCTCGTCTCCCTCGCGTAGCCTCGATTTTTCCATTATTGTCCAAAATTCTGCAGTGGAACCTCTACTAAGGCCTTACCTCCATTGTTTCCTCCTGCTGTGGTCGCGGGTTTTGATTGTGCAGTAAACAATTCAACTATTCGCATCTACATTCAACTGTTCGCATCCATTACATGTTGAAGAAGATTCTTCAGTTTCGAAGGAAATTTTCACACTTTTCACCGCATTGGGCGCTGGATAACTCAGGGCGAGGGTTAAGAACCATACTAAATTTCAAATTTCTTCCGAAAAATAAGGTAGCTAACACCACAAAATCTGAGTTTTTTCTTCACAGTTTTCTATTTCAGAAACCCCAATTCCAGCGACAGTCAATTGTTCCATTACTCACTACCTCGACTGTTCATTGCTACGTCCAATTCAAACCCATCTCTAGAAGCTATGTGAAGTTGAACCCTGCTTCTTCGTGACTGTCCTTGACGACCAGATTAACCACCACTGCTGATGTCTGCGTTGTTGTATGTCGACGGAGTGTAATGGACGTCTGAATGTCTCTCTGACCATCATATTTTGAGCTCTATAGGTATGGGCAATCCCTTAAGCAGAGGCATGGAGAGGGAGATGCCGAAACGAAGATTTGCCACCAAGAAATAGTGTCGCATTCCACATCGATATCAATTTGCGTTGATATATAAATGAACGTTGGAGGTGACATTGGAAATTGCACACTTTTGACCAGACGGAATAAGTAGACAGCTGCCAATAGCACTCACCCTATGGAGAGATGACCCATTTTCGACAGCTAGGTATTTCTGCTAATATGTTGAAGTCCATTCATCTGTCGGTTGCCTATGCTTCTTGCAAAAGGAAAGTAAATGGAGAGATTACCCATTTCCGAAGATGAGGTTGGCTGTCACGACATGCAGCTCCCATAGCAAGTGTAGAGTTTGTCCAACAAAGGATATGATCAGGGCAGTTTGCGTGCTCGTGATATTGTGCACTATATTGTGGTAAAAGCATGGGTTCCATACCCTCCAATCATCTCACAACTCTCTGATCATGGACAACACACAATAGCAGTGATGAAGCAATAAGTTTATTGTTTCTTTTGTAAACGGGTGCATTTTCGGTAGAAACCGACATCCTCCATTTGTTGCTTGCACTTTCGATTTTGCTTGTGAAAGAAACCTTTGAGGTCTATTTCTATCTTTAAAATGGCTCGAGTTGAGGAACTGTTAGGGTTAATAAACACTCTAATCCTATCTACTAACAAAATCACTCTTCACTTTATTGTAACCAGCTTGCAAGTTACGCAAGCCAAAGAAGCATTGATGCAAACTCAGAATTGACTCCTTCACGATGAACTTTAGCTAAGGAATCTTCGACAACATTTTGAACTAGTCCATGTTCAGAACCCTCTTTTCGAAGATGAAGATGACGATTCAAATCAACAGCCAGCACAACAACCACTCAGTGAGCCAGCTCGAGATTCAAGTACATATCAGCTTTCTCTTTCCAAGCTAATCATAAGACCTTGGGAAGAAATCAAGAAAAGCAAGCATAGATGGGTATCGAATATGAAAAGGATGTCACATTTCATAATCATAATCCGTATTACATGAAACTGATCCAGTTTTAGAGTGTTGGACTACTCCAAGACAGTTCATATTCACTTGCACCAGTTCAAGAGAAAATTCAAAAATGTCAACATTGTCAACGAGTTGGACATGTTGAAGATAAGTGCTTCAATATTCATCTTTGTGAGCATTGTGGACAACATAATCATCATTCAAATAGGTGTTTCAAACACAAGACGATTGTAAGAGTAAATAGCCATTATAGGTGGATGGCTTATTGGCGATGGTGATCAATAGTCAAGAACATATATCAATCATACCGACGAATCCAATCTCGATTATTGAGCCATCCTGTAGTGAAAGGATTTGTGTCTTCTCACCTTGTCCGTGACAGGGGGGAACAACAGAAGTGATTTATAGTCAGGCTTCAAGTTTCAAAGTCTTATCAATTGAGCAACAAGCAAGCATGACTGGTTTTTTATTCTCCTTAAATTGCCACTTAGTAGAAGACTTACAACTTTTGTTGGACAATAGTTTGTGGTTTTCCTTAAACCTCCACTTGGTAGAATACTTTCATCTTCTTCTACACCACAGTTTATGGTCATCTTTAAACAAACATCGAGAGCACTTCCAATTAGCAAAAGACATCACCAGCTTCAGATTCTAGCTAACTTAGGAAATGTTCTGGGAACCATTGAGCCTAGAGCAAGGTTCCAGAGTTTGTGTTCATCCTTAAACCACCAAATTGGTTTGTGGTCTTCCTTAAACCACCATCACCATTTAGTAGAAGACATTAGCTTCTGCTAGCCATTCGATTTTTGGCCATCCCAAAACCATCATATTCAAAGAGCACTTTCAGGCATCAACAACGGCACACTTCCAAATTTTAGTTGCCCACTTTTAGATATCATCTCTTACCTTGGACTCACATACACCCCTTTGAATTAAGGGGGGAATGTTGGAAACCTAATCCATGTCGTGGAGGAATATGAAATGAAAAATTAGTGTAACGGTTTTCGAGAGTCCATGAGACCTTGGAATACAAATCCAAAGGTCATAAATAATGTATTTATATGTGTATCATATCTTGAATAAAATGTGCTTCACGCTTATTCAATTTTTTGTGTCCCCAACATTTATTGATATTCCAAAAGGTGAGTAATATTCACTTGTCTCTATGAAGCAACCTCCAATACAATATTAATCATTTTCATTGATTACATAGCTTCCTACCACTATATATAGGTTCTCATTACCTAAACCTTAACCTCTAGTGTTCCCAAGATTATTGAGTACCGACTACCTACAAGGGATTATTTCATAATGGTATTTTTACATTCATTAACTACACACCAACTAGTTACTAGGTCTTACTCAAAGAAAATGGCCATGTACATTAATTAGATAAATCCTATATACCCCTAAATAGGGAGGTTAGGGTAGGACCCTAATATCAACTTTATTGACTTATGATGGGGAACTGACCCACCAAAGATTTTTTTTAAATATTTTCCATGAAGAAGGCTAATGAAAATATTTTGGCCCTAAAGACCACTTAGGGTCAACTCACCATTGAGGAAGAAATTGGAGAAGAAATTGAAAAAGAAATGTGAAACACCACCAAATGGTTTTTCAAATGCAAGGCCTCATTGATAAAAGGTAGAGGCTAGTAAAAAAAATTGGATCTCATTCCTCATATGGTTTTTGAATAACAATGTCAAGCATGTGACCTAGATTTATCCTTGGATGCACTGAAAGTGGTCCTTCATGAAATGGAGGATGACAAAAACCTAGCCTTGATAGTTTCCCTTGTGAGTTTTACATGGCTTTGTTGGTTTTTATTGGGTCAATATGTTATAGGTGTATAGCGAAGTTCTTGGAAATGGCTATTTGAGGGAAGGCATTAAACAAGGCCTTAAAATTAAGCGACGCATAACCTATTGCTAGTTAGAGACCCATTACTTTACTCAATGTCTTACAAAATTATGGCTAAGGCATTGACTTTTTTCATTAAACATATTATTATGATATTCATCTTCCCTAAATAAAGTGGGTTTATCTCTAGGAGCTTTATTTTGGACAATGTAATAACAATATGGGAGGGTATGAAATAGAACCAAGCCTATAGCCTTGACACCCACTTCATCAAGATTGATTTTGACAAATCCTACAATTTCATAGATGTCTATTGTTAGGGACCTAACCCCTCACGTATGTAGAACAATATATTCAGATGTAATAAAGGTCAATATTAATAGGGCCTTTCAATAAAGTAGAATAAGTCGAATGTAAGAAGACCTAATAGAAGCTTCTGCTTCTAGAAGGATATTCCTCTAAATGGTTCTTTTGATAGACATATTTAGTATAAATAGGAATCGAGGGTATGAGAACCTTATCTTGGATATTATTGTAATAGAGCTCTGCTCAACTGGAGGTTGCCCCCTCGAAGAGGCTCATGAACATTGCTCTCAGAATCAAAGTGCTCTTTCTGGTGTTATTTTGATATCATTTCAGTGTTCTTGTGGTGTTTTTCTGGTTATATTGTTATTTATCTGCCATTTCTAGAATTTTATTTTTGTTCTACATACTTTTTATATCTGGAATATTACAAGTGGTATCAAAGCACTTTCCTCGGCAAAAAATTGTGGGTTAATTTTTTTTAGGGTAGAGACATATTCTGGTGTCTTTAAGCTATAGAGATCTGTCGTTAAGTGCATAAACCCACGGTTGAGGGATTCATACACACAGGAAATACAAGTGGTTCTTAAGCGCACATTTGTTGGCCACCCTTGTAACCCCTGTTGGTACCCCTTCGAGTGGTAGCGCATCAGACAACACCTGTATATGGACCGGCCTAGATTTCCTGAAGCCCTCTTTAGAAAAACCGATCAGCCACCTGACTACTATAGTGTCACCGAGAACAACACTCGGGAAGATACTCTCTAATGTCTGGGTAGTCGGGTAGTACGGCTAAGGGAACAGTCTAGCCTCCTTAGATGGTGCCCTGAGATATTGGGCTGCGTACTACTGTTGAAACCCGCACATATATCAGAGAGTTATAGAACAGGGCAAACCCTTGTCTGTAGAACCCTTGAATACCTAACCCTTGGGGATGAAAACAAAACATAAAACAGATAAGATATATTGTCGCACAACTGTGTTCGAGTTGCCAAATCACTACACATTTCTTCCTGGTTAAGTATTTGGGCATTTCATCACTGCAATATTCTTCAGACGAGAGTATAACTCTGTAGGTGTTAAAAAAAAAAAAAGTCTGGAAATTTTTGCACCATTATTTGAGACCTATTCCACTGGATTTATCTCTTCGCCCTTATCACATTCATACCTATAATTTTTCAACAATTTTTTTTACCACGCCTGCCCCTTTTCGGTTCCCTCGTCATCATGGCCCATACCCGTAGCCAAGAATTGGAAGCTCGCTTCAATACCTTGCAATCTAATTTCACAGAGACCCAACAAGAAGTGAGACAGCTCAGTGCCAATATTGCCACCATCAATCAAAACATGCACTTCTCCATCGTCGCACCAATCACCAAACTCAAAGAAGACCTCAAACAAGACATGACTACCCAACTTGAATCTGTCGTTTTGATGATTTGCACCAAGCTTCATATCCCTATAGATCCCCCTTTATTTGACCCACCTTTGCATACCGAAGCTAAAACTTCCCCTCATTCCCATAATTTTCAGCCCCATCACTTTCAGTGTGACCTACTCCTTCCGCGGGTGGATGTGACCAAATTTGATGGCTCGGATCCCACTGGTTGGGTAACTCAAATGGAACATTATTTCTCTTTGTACGAAATTACAGATGATTTGGCCAAACTCTGGTATGGTGTTCTCCATCTAGATCAAGAACGTTAGCAATGGTAGCAATGGAGAAAAACTTCTCGTCAAGGGTATATTGCTTGGACACACTTTGTGGTAGAGATTTATGAACGCTTTGACACTGACACTAACCATTTAGGCCATTTGACAAAGTTGAAACAATCTGGAACAATGGAAGACTTTATAGCTGCTTTTGAGCAACTAGCTTTTCGTACAAAGGGTATGTCGGATTCTTTTTTCTGAGAATGATTTATCAATTGCCTCAAGGATGAGATTTGTGCTCATGTCCTCATGGCTCAGCCTCAGATTTGGGTGGAGGCTACTAAAAGAGCTAAGGAAGCACAACAGGTTGTCTCTTCTCAAAACTGGAAACCCCCTTTATTCCTCACACTAAACCAGTAAATCCCACTACTTCTTCTGCTCCACTAAAGATCCAAAAATTGACCAGGGTTGAAATGGATGAACGCCAACTCAAAGGCCTTTGTTATAATTTTGATGACAAATATTTTTCGGGCCACAAGTGTAAGGAAAAAAATATTTTTATTCTCAGAGGATATTTCGAAAGAGGATGTTGAAACTCCCATTATGTCTGAGTCACCTGAACCCACTGACATAACCCCTCCCTCAGACCCTTCCGAAGTAGAACCGATCATTTCCCTAAATTCTCTCACTGGCTTCTCTACCCCCCAAAACCTCAAGCTAATTGGCTACATCAAGCATAGGAAGGTCATCATTCTTGTTGATAGTGGAAGCACCCATAATTTTATTCATCATCGCATTGCCCAAGAAACCCATTGTTATATCCATGCAGTCAATAATTTCCAAATCATGATTGCCAATGGCGGCTCCATGAAATGTGGAGGGCGTTGTGAAAATGTGTGTCTCCAAATTGGTGACTACCACCTGAAATCTCATAAGTTTTCTATCGACATGGGTGGTTGTTACATTCTACTTGGTGCAGATTGGCTAAGGACTTTGGGTCCCATTCTCATGGATTTTAAGGAATTAACCATGCAATTTGACTAGGAGGGCCAACAATATAAGTTCCAAGAAATAACCTTTGGTTCACCTGAGTTCATTAGTTCCCATCACATGGAAAAGCTGCTCAAAAAAGGCCATTCTGGCATTATTGCCCAACTCCATGCCATACAAGCAACTGAGACACCCTCTCTGTCGCAAGACCTCCAATCCATCATCTCTAAACATCAACTGGTCTTTTCCACTCATCATAGACTCCCTCCTTCCCATTGTGTTCATGATCATTCCATTCCCCTTGTACTAGGAATCCTTCCTCCCAATATTCATCCATATCGCCACCCCTTTTCCCAAAAAAATAAAAATGAGAAAATGGTTCAAAAAATACTTAACGCGGGCGTTATCCACCCTAGTACGAGCCCCTACTCTTCTCCTGTGGTCATGATCCTAAAGAAATAAGGTTCTTGGATCATGTGTCATGACTTACGTGCCCTCAACAAACTCACCATTAAAGACAAATTTCTCATTCCTGTCATTGATGACCACTTGGATGAATTGAGTGGCGCCCAGTTCTTTACTAAACTTGATATTTGTTCTGGCTACACCCAGATCCATATGAAAGAGGCAGACATTCCTAAGACTACCTTTAGAACTCATGAGGGCCACTATGAGTTTTTGGTCATTCCCTTTGGCTTGTGTAATTCCCCCTCCACCTTCCAAATCCTCACGAACCATATCTTCCGTCCTTTTCTCCATCATTTTGTCTTAGTTTTATTTGATGATATCCTCATCTATAGCAAAACCTGGACAAACCATCTTTCTCATGTGGATCAAGTTCTTCATCTACTCTCTCAGCACCAATTTTTCCTGAAACAATATAAATGTGCTTTTGGTGCCTCGGAAGTCGAGTAGTTGGGTCATCTTGTTGGAAAGGATGACGTTAGGGTCGATCCTAAAAAGATTGAAGCTATGCAATACTGGCATCACCCAAAGTCTCTCAAAAGCTTGTGTGGATTTCTGGGCTTAACAGGTTATTATCTCAAGTTTGTTAAGAATTATGGAAAGATTGCGACACCTCTCACTGCACTCCTTAAAAAGAATTATTTCACTTGGACTCCAACAGTTTCTCAGGCCTTTCAAACCTTGAAGATGTCCATGTGCACCACTCCAGTCCTGGCCCTTCCATATTTCACAAAGACCTTTGTCCTGGAATGTGATTCTTTAGGGAAAGGAATTGGTGTTGTCCTTATGCAAGAAGGTCGACCTTTGGCCTTTACCAACAAACAACTGTCCGAACAAAATTTGGGCAAATCAATCTATGAAAAGGAAATGTTGGCATTTATGCATGTCATTGATCTGTGGCGCCCTTATCTATCGAGGCAACACTTCCAAATTAAGACAGATCATCAAAGCCTCAAGTATTTTCTAGAACAACGCATTTCCTCCCCAGAGAAACAAAAATCGGTGAATAAGCTCTTTGGATATGATTATGAGATCATTTACAAGAAAGGAAAAGACAATGTGGTTGTGGATGCACTTTCCTGAAAATATGAAGATGAAGGATCCCTTTTTTCTCTCTCCTTCATTATACCAGATTGGCTCCAAGTCGTTCGCTAGGAATGGCTACATGATCCCAAAAGTTTGCATATGATATAACAATTGCAGTCCAATTCTTCAATCCACTAGGGTACTCTTGGGTTTATGATGAGCTTCGATACAAAGGCTGTTTGTATTTAAGTAAACAGTCAAAACTTAAATCCACGGTACTTTCTGAGTTTCATGCTACACCCACAGCTAGGCACTCTGGGTTTACCAAAACCTATGACAGGGTCAAACGTTCTTTTTTATGGGATGGTATGAAACAAGACGTTTGTAATTTTGTAGTTGAATGTGATGTGTGTCAATGCAACAAGGGTGAAACAGTCAAATCTCATGGCACACTACAACCACTTCCGATTCCACCTACTATTTGGAGGGATATCTCTATGGATTTTATTACAGGATTACCTAAATCGGGAAATAAATCATTCATCATGGTGGTAGTCAATCACCTTTCCAAGTATGCTCATTTCTCTGCTCTTCAACACCCATTTACAACATCCACTGTGGCTCAACTTTTCATGGATCAGGTCTTCAAGCTTCATGGCATGCTGCATCCTATTGTTTTTTATCGTGACCCAACTTTCACCAGAAATTTTTGGCAAGAACTATTCAAGCTTCAAGGAACCCAATTGCATCTCAGCACAACTTATCATCCCCAGACTGATGGACAAACTGAAGTTGTCAACAAGTGTTTGGAAACATATTTGAGGTGTTTTACATCGGAAAAGAAAAATCAGTGGGCTCAATGGTTACCCCTAGTTGAATGGTGGTACAACACTTCATACCATACAGCTACCCGCGTGACCCCTTTTGAAGAGGTATATGGACAAAATCCACCTTCAGTTCTCTCATATTTACCAGGTGTCTCCAAGGTCCAGGCGGTTGACCAAACGCTTACAGTTCAAGAGGCTATTCTCCGTACCCTCAAAGAGAATTTGGTCATGGTCCAGAATCGCATGAAACAACAAGCAGATCAAGTTCGCTCTGAACGTCAATTTACAGAAGGGGATCAAGTGTTTCTTCAACTGAAACCTTACAAGAAAAATTTCCTCAAGGTCGACCATTGTCAGAAGTTGGCGCCTAAATTTTATGGTCCTTATACCGTTCTCAAGCGTGTGGGACAAGTGACTTATCAGTTAGCTTTGCCCAGACATTCTAAGCTACATCTTTTTTTTCATGTTTCATGCTTAAAGAAGGTGATTGGAACTAAGTGCCAAACTCCAACCAACCTTCCCAAGTTGGACGAAGAAGGATCCATTTGGTTACAGCCACAAGTAGTTTCGGACCATCGTGAGCATCTCCTGCGTCAGCGAACCATCAAGGAAGTGTTAGTTCAGTTGAAAGATACAACTCTAGCAGATGCCACTTGGGAACCAGCTACCATTCTGCAGCAATTTCCACATCTCAAGCCTTGAGGACAAGGTTGTTTTTAAGGGGGAGGATATGTTAGGGACTTATCCCCTCACGTATGTAGAACAATATATTCGGATGTAAAAAAGGTCAATATTAATAAGGCCTTGCAATAAAGTAGAATAAGTTGAATGTAAGAAGACCTAATAGAAGCTTTCGCTTCTAGAAGGATCTTCCTCTAGATGGTTCTTTTCATAGACATGTTTAGTATAAATAGGAGTCGAGGGTATGAGAACCCTAGCTTGGATATTATTGTAATAGAGCTCTTCTCGACTGGAGGTTTCCCCCTCGAAGAGGCCCATGAACATTGCTCTCAGAATCAAAGTGCTCTTTCTGGTGTTATTTTGATATCATTTCAATGTTACTGTGGTGTTGTTCTGGTTATATTGTTATTTATCTGTCATTTCTAGCATTTTATTTATGTTCTGCATACTTTTTATATCTGGAATATTACATCTATCCTAACTATGCTCCATGCCTTAGGCTTGGGTTCCATATTCATACACTATTGAAACATTCTTTGCAGATGCCTCGACATGTTTATGTATTAACAAAATAAAATCTAAAAGGGTGAGGCTCTTCCTATCAATCTTCTAGGGATTCCCTTTGGCTCCACCCTTGCATGTTTCGATTGTTAAGGACATAGGGTATAACATTAATTCTAAAGTCAGCATGGGCATAATTTGTGGGATACTTTTGTGTCTACCAAACACCAAACAACTTGTCCATGACCATTTTGCAGAAGACTCATTATGATCCTAGAGAAAAAGTGCTTGTGCGATCACATGATGGAGTGCTTCTATGAAAACTTTTCCATATTGCGACTTTCAAAATTTCACCTCAATCTAGAGGCTTCTAAATATAATCACCATGAACTTTCAACCTTAGGGATAATCTAAAATTTTAAATTACTTAACCAATTCAACTATATGTTATGTCAAATTAGCTTGCATAACAAGTGTTAAAATCTACCCAATCAAGAAGTTGACATAAGATAAAAATGAAATTTATAAGGACACGATATTTGAGAAACTAGAAACTTCAAATATATACAAGAGATGAAGTACATGTATATACCACAAATTCAACACAAAGATAATAGAAGTCAAACTCTCCAAACCCTAGCTAGGGAAACCATAAAAACCTATACCCACCAACTTCTCCTAGCTAAGCATCACTCCTAACCAAAGCAAGTCACTCCACCAAGGATCCTCAACAAGACAACATCATCACTAATAGGTCCCACTTCATACCTACATTTATATCCCACAATGTACAATATGTTTCCTTCTCCTCTTCCACAACAACTATAACAAATAGCATTGAGGTTTCCACATGCAAAAAAACTACAATCTTCTTTTCTCACGAGAGCTACAAGATACAATGCTTCTTTTACCCTTCTAGGGTTTATCATAAACCCTAGATTATTTGTCTCCTTAGGGTAAAACCCTAGTATTTCCCTTGAAATTTGTCCTAGTCCTACTCCAATACAAAAGAAATAATCCAATGGAGTACTACAATAGAAACAGACTAGTACACTTGACTTCTCAGAACTCTAATACAACTGTGTGACGGAAAATTAATGAAAAGAGTTTGTCCTCCCTCTAATTATATGAAAGATGGGTGAGGAAAAGCAATAGAAAGTGGACCTCATTCGCTACAAGAAACCTAGCTACAAAATTATAATCCCACATGTGAAGTGATTCAACTCTAGGTAACACATGTCAAACCCCTCCTAGGAAAATCGTTCTCCAAGAAAACCACCCACTCTCCATGTGTGCATCATGAAGAATGTCATCATGTTGTTTAATTCTCCAATGCTCAAAAGAAGAATGCCACACAAGAATCCATACAATATAGAAATCAATGAAGAAGCCACCTCCCATACATATGTCCATCATGATACAACCAAAGGCCATTTGTACACCATGCACCTCACATCACATGGAGCACCCCCAAGAATGATGTAAACGATCTCAAAGTAACCTTGAAAGCTAACACTCTCTCTTTATGAAAAATTGTTTTTATAACATCATGTCTTCTCCCTTGGATTCTCAAGCTTCCCTTTGGCTAAAGGCTTTGTCAAAATGTTAGCAACCTGAAACTCTAGATAAATATAATAAAAGGCTACAATCTTCCTTTGTACCTTGTCTCATAAAATGATAGAAAGTGTCAATGTCCCTAGAGCAATCATGAAATACAAGATTCTCAAAGAGTTTGATACAACTATAATTGTCACAATACACAACTATTGGCACCAACTACATATCTCCTAGCTCAACGATCAATTTATTAAGTCAAACTCCTTTACGACTCATTGAACATGCTAATATATACGCCACCCATATAGAACTAAGTGCAAATGATATGTGCTTCCAGTTTCACCGGGATATCAACCCTTACCCCATGTTGAAAGAAAATTGGAAGTACTCTTCCGAGAGTTGACATCTCTAGCCCAGTTCGAATCAAAAAATCCATGGGGAAACAATCCATCATCTCAGGTATACATGGTGCCAGAATGAATCATGCCCTTCAAGTACCTAAGAACATGCTTTGCATATACCCAATGAATCTCCTACGAAGCAACCATAACTTGACTCAGCATAGAAAATTTGTCCTAATATTCACAAGATATATCAAGCACCCAATCAATTTCCTATACAAAGAATGGTACCAAATTGTAATTTTTTCTAACATTGGGTGACTATTGTGCTAATGTTCTCTTATTAAATAACTCAAAATAGAATCCATTTAACAACAGAAAAATAATTTATAAACATTGCATCAATCACACAATAGCTAAAAAATGAACTATGAAAGCAATAAAATGAAGCACTCCTTCAACTTAGCTTATCATTCCTTTCATCAAAGCTTACAAGGTGACCTTTGCAGCCTACTTGAACCAACAATTGTAAGATCAACAAAAGCACCTCAAACAAAAGTGTATGGCCTGTGTAAAAAAGGATACAACCACAACAGTACGACCTACTCTATTTCTACATTTTTTGAACAAAAAAACACTCTCTCTCCTCCCAACACTAAAGTACACTCCAACAATACAGTGTGTGCAACATGTTCTAAAGCTAAATGGGCTACGCATAAATAAAGGATAGCTACAACAATGGTACAATTTGTACAACCTACTAGTATCTTGTCAATCTCTTTAGCAAATCTGCTCTTTTTCTTCATGATGCATTATTCATTCTTCCATCTCTCTTGCTCTCTTTCTCATATGATGTCAACCTCTCTTGTCTTGTCCTCTTTGTTCTTTGAGAGAAAACCTAATATCCTCAATCCTAGATGCCACCTATCTCAATCTTGAGATATAGGGCTAAGATTAAATCCTAATCTAAGTCATTAATGTTCTATAACTCCTAGAACATATCATTTAGACCCCTAAAACTAAGTCAACTTCAAAACATTAGTTTTTCTTTTACTTTTCAAGTGAAATTACAAGATGGAATTAGTGACCACTTTTCCAAGGTGGTTACCAATGAAATGTCTTGAACCACTTCCTGCATGTTCACACTAAAACCTATGCAAGAAGTGTTGATGATTACAGCTGTGTAAGACATTCTCTAGGACACGGACTGATTGAGTTGACCTAAGAGAGAGCCCATAAAATGTATGTGTGGTTCCTATCTGAGATAGAACTGGAATGTAGTGGTGGCCTCCTCCTTACAAAGAGTTGAGAAGAACTCCAAATGATTATCTTGTGTAATGCAGTGAGAAAGGAGATCTGTTGAGTTGGGCGTGCTTGTGGCTGAGCACAAGGTGAATGTGTGAATTCCCATAGAGTTGGGTGCAACATCATAAGATAGAGATAAAGACGATGTATTAGCCTCCTATGAGCAGAGAGTTGAGATGATGAAATCCAAATGAATCTCATGTGTAATGCAGTGGGAAAGAAGATATGTTGAGTGGATGTGCATGTGGACGAGCACAGGTGAACGTGATCCTAGTGGTTGAGCACTAGTGGGTGTATGAGATCCCTTGCTATATTTTTCAAGAGTCAGACTTGCATGTAACCCTAATTGTAATGTAAAGGGTATAGGTCGGCCCCAGCTTAATGTAATTGATAATTAATGTAAAAGATAATTAATATGGTTAATATTAATTATATTATGAAATAGAGAGGTTGGCCCTGTTGTGCCAATAGACACTTTTGTTGACAGGTCAAGTCTAATATAAGTAAAGGTAAATTCCCCATTGAGGAATCATATCTTTTGTGTGAGTTTGGAAATTTCAGCAAGTACATCTTCTTGGGAAAAG
>ML866226.1:5717-21653 GCA_009831015.1 Picea engelmannii | reverse complement strand
CTTTCCCAGACATCATGATAGAAATGGATATAGTAGTGATAGATGTGCTAGATGCTTGGGGTATGTTGCTTTTAAGAAAAACAACTGCAGATTTGGGGGGCAATATACAAATGGACTTAACTTATGCTACCATCCCCACTCCTGAAGGGGATGTGTTTAAATTAAGCAGAGAATTAGAAAGAAGGTATCATGTGGAATATCCAAGAAATCCCAGAAATGAGTTAAAATATAAAGAGGATGATCTTGGAAATTATGTTGTCTTATCTAATTCTGTAGAGCCTTTAGAAGAAGAAATTAAAGATGAAAGGATTAGTGGAGTATGGTACGTGCGTTTTGATGGTGCATTTTTTAGAGCTGGGAAAGGTGTTGGAATAGTCATTGAATCTCCATCAGGGCAGGAATTTAAGTTTGCATATAGATTGGAATTTGATGCTACCAACAATGTGGCTGAGTATGAAGCTTTGTTACTTGGTCTAGAGCTTTGCAAGGATATGGGTGTCAAATGTTTAAACATAAAGGGAGATTTAGATTTGGTCATCCAACAACTTAAGAACAAATTTGCATGCAAGTCTGAAAGGTTTAAAAGATATAGGAATGCAATATGGGACTCCATGAAAAGTCTCGATGCCTTAAACCTTATTGCTATTCCTAGAGATCAAAATTCTAAGGCAGATGAATTGGCTGTAGCTGCTTCCACCCTTCAAGTTTCCCATGAATTAATTAAGGAAAATATTTCGGTTGAAGTAATATTTAGGCCTTCAGTTCCAGATAATATGGATCATTGTCAAATATTTGATGATGTTAAGCAAATCATTAGGTTCTTGAGTCACATGCAAGAATTTTCTAAATTTCATGTCAATGAGAATGAAGAGGGGTGTAATTTTATAGAAGATGATTATAAGATTAACCCAGTTCCTAGAGGCCTTATTGCACAAGAGAGATCATTTGATAGGCAAGATGGTCACAAACCAAAAAACGAAACAGGTATAAAGCCAAGTGATCACCTTGAAGTTAACATTGGAACTAATGAAGAGCCTAGGATGGTGAAGGTTGGAAAAAGCACACCTATAGAAGAAAGGAGATAAATTATTAAATTATTAAAGGAATATAGGGATGTTTTGGCTTTCACCTATGGTGAGCTCAAGGTCTATAGGGAGGATGTAATTTAGCATGTCATCCCTTTGAAGGAAGAATCTAAGCCCTTTAGACAAAAGTTGAGGCAGATTAACCCCAAGTTGGCTCCTTTGGTCCAACAAAAGTTACAAAAAATGCTAGCAGTCAGAATAATAGCCCAAACTAGACATTCTTCATGGTGTTCAAATTTGGTTGTAGTTAGAAAGAAGAATGGTCAGATCAGGTTATGTATAGATTTCAGAAACTTGAACATTGCATGTACAAAAGATAACTATCCCCTCCCCAAGATGGAAACATTACTACAAAGGGTAACAGGTTCCAGAATGATTTCAATGTTTGATGGGTTTTCAGGTTATAATCAGATCAGAGTTGAGGAAGAGGATAGGCATAAAACTACTTTCACTACTCCATGGGGTACATTTGAATACCTAAGGATGCCTTTTGGCTTGTCTAATGATGGAGCTACTTTTCAAAGAGCTATGGATTATGCCTTTAGGGGATTGATTGGAAAAATCATTGAAATCTATTAGGATGACTTAACATTGTTTTCAAAGGATGGGAAAAGTCACATTGGTCATTTAAAGCAGGTTTTTGAAAGATGTAGAGAGTTTGGAATTTCTTTAAATCCAGCCAAGTCAGTTTTTGGGGTAACAAAAGGGAAACTTCCAGGCCACAAAATTTCTAAAGATGGGGTCAAGTTGGACCCGGAAAGAGTTGAAGCAATTGAAAAAGTCCCTTTGCCTATATCAAAGAAAGCTCTTCAATCTTTCCTAGGCCAAACCAATTTTGTCCACAGATTCAACCCAAATTATGTAGAAATAGTGAAGCCAATTTATAAGCCGCTTAAGAAAGATGTCAAGTTTGAGTGGAATGATGAGAGCAATAAAGCTTTTAAAGAAATTAAAACCGCCATATCTGAAGCTCTCGTCCTCATAAGTCTAGATTATTCCAAGGACTTTCAGATTTTCTCCTTTGCCTCTGAAGATACCATTGCTGGTGTTTTGCTTCAGAAAAATGACCAAGGCCAAGATCAATCTATTGCTTACATGAGTAGGGCCTTGCAGAATGCAGAGTTGAAGTATCACATGTTTGAAAAACAAGCATATGCTTTGGTGAAGTCCCTTAAACATTTCAGAGTCTTCATTGAATATTCCAAAGTAATTGAGTATGTTCCTAATTCAACAGTTAAAGATGTGTTATCTCAGTTAGAAGGACTAGGCACAAGGGGAAGATGGATTGCTAAAATTCAAGAATATGACTTAGAAATCAAACCCACAAAATTAATCAAGGGCCAAGGTCTAGCTAAAATGTCGACTGAAGGGAATGAAAAGGCTTTGGGTATGATTTGTCTAAATGATAATCCAAAAATTTCCCAAAACATATTAAGGCTGGAACATGTTGAATGGTATGCAGAGATAATCTTCTATCTTAATAATCTCACATGTCCAAGTCATCTTGTGGGTCATAAGAAAAGAGCTTTAAGGTTAAAATCATCCAAGTATGTCCTCAATAAAGATGGGCTAGGTTGGAGAAATCCTGATGGAATCATCCTCAGATGTGTTGATGAAGTTGAAGCCAAGAAACTAGTGGATGAGTTCCATGCTGGATTTTGTGGTGGTCATTATGTAGCTAAGACAACAACTCATGAAATCTTTAGAGCAAGGTATTATTGGCCCACCATTTTTTTAGATATCCATCAGTTTGTAAGAAAATGTGAGCCTTGTCATCTTTTCATAGGAAAGCAAAAGTTAGCCGCCCTCCCTTTACAACTAGTTGTGGTTGAAGAACCTTTTCAGCAATGGGGTTTGGACTTCATAGGAAAATTTAAAGATAATTCAAGTAATGGTTATTAATGGGTCATAACAGCTACAAATTACTTTACTAAGTGGGTTGAAGCCATCCCTACCAAATCAACAACTGAGAAGGTTGTCATGGATTTCCTTGAAGACAAGATAATAAAAGTGCGCCCCCCCTTGCTCTTTGACTTGGCCAAAAGTAAAAATTAAAGTGAAAAGCTAGCTAAAACCCTAAGTGCGCCCCCCTTAGCCTCTAACTCATTCATTGGGGGAGTGAAAAGGTGTTTCCCCCCCTTCCCCACTCAACCCTCAACCCTAACTTGACTCAAACCCTAAAAAGTGTGCCCCCCTTGAGATTGACTCTTTCCTTGGTTGTGTGACACTTGGAGCTCATCCAAGGGAGGACTTTCCTCTCTCCCAAGGATAAAAGAATGCCTACCCCTCCTCTTTTAGCCATCTATTCTCAGAGCAAGTTTATGTTGCCCAAATCTTTCCCACTCCTCTCTCTCTCTTTCTTCCTCAATTCTTCTTGTAAGTTTTGTTGCAAGTATTTGTATGTAATATTTTTTGGAATAAAGGAAAGTTTTGGAGTAAATCTCATGGTGCATTGAGAGTCTTTTTGATGCTCCTCATGGTCTTTGTTTGAGGTGATATTGCTGCCATAGTTTTTTTTTGTGGGTTTTTCTTGCTTCTAAATCTAATCTAGGAGATCCAAGCAAAGTATTTTGCTTGGGTAAGTTTATGGTAGTATTACTGTAGATTTTGTGGGTTAGTTTGTATGGTATTGAAAAGTATTTTGCAATCTCCATTTGATCTACTCACCTCCTTATTGTTTTTGTAGCAAGATCCCACTCATTTGCAGGTCACCAAGGGTTTGGAGAAGCAAATTTCATATCTGGAAATTTGCTTGTTCAACCAAAGGGGTTCCTCCATTATTTTCTGTCATTTCCATTGGATTTGAGGCTATTTTCTATTCTGAAATAGGCACTAAAATACGTATTTTATATTCAAATTTTTATGCTAAAATTTCTGTTTTACACGAACAAAAATTTCCGAGTTGTTTTGAGTATTTTTGTAGCATTCCCAGCAAACATTTGCTTGTTTTTTGCAGGCTCTCGCTAGAACAAGGGGATGTGTTGCCCATTTGGGGCCTCAAAACACTCCAAAAGAGCCTCCCAAACTTGGGTTTCAAAACCCTCTTCTTCTATTCTTTCTTCAAGCATTGTAAGCAGCTCAAGAGAGTCTCTTGGGCTTGCATTCTCTTTCAAAAGTTAAATTTCTGTACTGTATATCTCTTCAGTTTGCCTTCACCTTGCAAAGTAATTTGGCTTTGCAATCCATGCAAAATCGTAAGGCTAGATTAGTTTAATTTTCTGTTTTGTATTTACTTGTTTGCCCCACTTGTCCTTAAGGCAAGGTTGTGAGGCTAGGCTTTTGTGTATTTCAAGTTCATTGTTTATTTTTTATACCCACCTTGGCACAAAATCGATAGGCTTGTCCTCCTCCTTCTGCCATTGTTGTGAGGTAGCAAAATATTTTAATTTACTTTCTTTTGCCCACCTTTGTCCTTGAGGAAAAGTTGTGAGGCTAGGCTCTTGTAATTTTCATTTCAAGCTATTGTATTTTACTTTAATCTTTTTCCTACACCTTGCAAAGTGATTTGGCTTTGCCAATCCATGCAATATCGTTGAGCTAGTTTAGTTTGATTTTACTTTGGAGAGTAACCACATCTAGACTAATTAGGGGAGTAACTTATTTTTTGGGAAGTAATCGTATCTAGTCTAATTAGGCACCCAACTAGTATCACTTTTACCATCCAAAAAGGTGCCTTGGGAGGCTACAGGGGGTGTAAGTCGGGGACGGCTTCACGGCACTAAGTGTCCTCCTTGCTTAAGCGCCCAAGCATCTTGTATTGGCCCGTGGAGCTAGGGAAGGACCTTGCTTGTCCTTCTTCTTTAGCACCCATCAATTCTTTTGGTTAAAGAGTTAGTAGTTAGGGGTAGACACATAGTCTAGGTTTGCATCTATCACAACTAATCCCTCTAACTAAAGAGAGACTTAAAATCCTTTAAAATTTACCTACAACACTTTCACAACATTAACTCTTTTAGTTTCAGTTATCTTTCATTTCAGTTGTGCAAGTTTTACTTTCAAGGCATTTATTTTTCCATGTGTTTTACTTTCCAAGCATTTCAATTTTCAAAGTAACTCTACCTTTCAAGTTATGCAATCTACTTTCAAGGCTATTTACTTCTAAGTTACACAATCTCTCTTGTGAGCACTTTACTTTTCAAGCTATCTCTCCCTTTTGTGAATATTTCATGTATCAATGTTTCATGGTTAATTGGGTTCAAGTATTCTTTATTCTTTGGATATAGTTGTGTAATCATTTAAGTTTCTTGTCTCATTGTATATCTACTTCATGTTGTGTTTTAACTTGTAGATAACATTCATCAATTGGTGTAAAGTAAATTCTATTGTTCTTTAGCATTATTTATCTTTTGTTTAATTGTACTTGTTGTATCTTTCATTAACCCTGTTATCGCACAATTTGTACTTTGATAGTAGAGAAGGTAAAAGGAAAGAAAATTGGCGTAACGAGAGAATATCCTATCACTGTCACCTCAATAGGATGCCTCTTTCTATTTAGGGTGGTAGGCCCACGGGAGACGTCCCCAGTGACCTGGGGTTTTGAGAAGGCAAAGGGAAAGTAGCTAGGTAAAAGGTCCCTTCTCACAAGTCACCACCGATCAGAAAGTCCGGTTTAAATAACCAATGAAGAGATAATATGCCATAAGTGTACCTTCCCGGAGCAAAGCAACAGGAAAACTATATATTTGCAAGAGCACTTGCTGGTTAGCACTTTATAAAACCATTGACTTTCTTAAATAAAGCAATTTGCTGAATGTGATGAAGTAAACAAAAATCTTATAACAACAATGTTTATAGAGAAATACTTCACATAGAATGTCTTGTAACTAGCTTCAAAATGACTAAAAACCATTAACCATTGAAGTCATAACATTAACATTTGACAGAAGCACATGAGACACAGTATAATTCAGCCTTTACAATTGCTTTATGAGCTTTTAATGCTGCATTTAATCGCTGTAACTTACTTTAGTAACAACAACAAATGGGTTAGTAGATCAAGCTATTCTAGGGTTAGAAAGTGTTAGTAGATTGTTCAAAGAATAGGTTTTGAAGGTTGTGTTGATCAATTACTCAATGGAGGTTTTAGACTAGTGCTTTCTTAGGGCAAATGGAGTCAATAAAGTGGCAGCAATGTTGAAGAAAAATGATGATAATAGGAGAGCCAAAGACAAGAGGGGTTGATGAATGAAGTGTTGGTAAGCCAAAGCTTCAACCACCAAACCCTAGGGGAAAATTATGACTAAGGTGTAGGTAACCCTAGGCCTTAGTAGATTTTACTCCCTCTTTAACTCAAAGATGAAGCAAGTGACGACTAATATGAAGCAACAAGTGCTAGGGTGTTGCAATAGCAAGGCCCTTAGCAATGGTTTCAAGAAAAACGACTCCTTGGCACAATCTAGTAGGTGGATAGCAATTGAGATAAGGACAATAACATGTGCTTAATCTCCTAGGGTTTTAAGCTAGCAATTTCATAATCTTTAGAAAAATGCAAAGTAAAGATACTATAACCATTCAAAAGAAAGAAGAATTGCAGAATTTTACTTACATTCACCAAGAATAATCTAGCATATCACCTAGTTGTAGACTTTCCACCAAGAAAATGCCCAAAAACACCAAGATTAACCTTCCTTCAACAAGTGTGCACTAAATTTTAGTCACAAAACCCTAATAGTGTTGAGTATTGTACCTTGGGAGGTGTTCCCCATGTGCTTCTGCTCTCCTAGACACATGTGGGATGTACTATACACTTTGTGCCTTGTACTTTATGTCTAATTTCAATTTGACTTAGGAGTTTTAAGTCAAAAGTGAAATTTTTTCATTTATGCCTAAAATGACTATTAATTCACTTTGTGGGTGAATTAGAGACATGAAGTGAACTTAGGGAATTTAACCCAAAGTGGGTTATTGAGTAAGATTGTTTTTGAGTGATCTCAACCTTTGATTAGATGGGAGATGGGATGATCTCAGCCACCGAATTCTTAGGTTTCCTTATGGAGGTTCAAGGAGGGCGCAAAGGGTGAAGGAGAGTTTATTACTTCATTTGATCACTTGGAGAGGAAGAGAGGGAGCTTGGAGATGAGGTCAGTTGCATGAGAAGGCTTGAGCTTGGGGCACATGCTTTCATGGAGAGAGACATTCAACATCTAGCCTTGTTTATTCACTGAGGAGGTTTCATTACTGTGGAGGGCACACTTTCTTTGGAGGGCACATTAGTAGTGGGGAGGACTTCTACCCATCAAATTGCAGTGAGATCAGTTGCAGAGGGAGGCCATCCAGCAGAGCTTCATTCCCGTGGAGGGGTTTTCTATTATGAGTTCACAGTTTGCTTCTGGAGCAGTTTTAGTGGATTTGAGAGCTTGTATGGGGGGCGCACCCGGTTCTTTTGGACTTGTATTTCAACTTGGATCAAGCTGCTATTGTATCAGGTTCATCTATATTTTGTACTTGCTGTATTCCACCATCTGCTTTCCTCATATATAGACATATATCCCAAACTGGTTTTCCCCGAGGGGGTTTTATCTAGGGTCATGTTGACCAAAAATACCTATGTACAAAATGATGTGTGTTAGTCTTTTAGATCTTATTTTCAGCTGTAAAGATCTTTAGGTGTGTTGTATTTATTTTAGTATGCATGTGCTAACTTCTGGTTACTAAAACTACATGCTAGAGCACCTAAAATTGCAAGTACAACCATAACAAATCAACAAGAAGTTCTTGGACTGTTGGCTGTCCCAAAACAACAGCAAAACATTTACATAACAGTTGAAACTTAGAGCCAATATGTGGTCAAAGACATACCGAGTTGGCAAACTTGATAGGACCTGAAAGTCTTCATGGTATTAGCGCTGAGGTGGCTGAACTTTTGAGTAGTTTGGACAACACATGTGTTGGCTGTCATATACATCTTCTTGGCAGAATTTTGTGGACAACCATTGACTCATTCAGTGGTTGTTAGAGGGCAGATTTTTGTAGAGGACAGTTGGGCAGTTTTGGCAATTTGTCATCGGTCTCTTTTCACACCTACGGAGTAGGAGTGAGGCTGATTTGACTTGACCTCTTTTCACACCTATTTTTTTGGGAGTGAGGTCAGATTACGCTTGTCTCTTTTCACACCTGTGTTGACAGGAGTGAGGCAACATTTTCCTTAGCAGTTTGAGCATCCGTTGGGAGTGCAGTTTGGCAGACATGTCAGCATCTCAGATGCAAGTTGAGGACAGGCTAGCGGGGGCTAGCAATTGGTCGCCTTGGAAGGCGAGAATGGTCTTTGTCTTAGAGGACCTTGAGCTATGGAACATAGTCGAGGCAGCTATTCCACCCATTCCGGTCACTGCTCCCGTCTTGGTGGCAGAGTTCAAGAAAATGAACAACAAAGCAAAGAGGACTATTTGTGATGCAGTTCGTGATCATATCATACCCCATTTGACGGGCAATACTTGTGCATACGAGATGTGGGCATCTCTATGCAAGTTGTATGAGAGCTCTAATGAGAACCGAAAGATGGTTCTTCATGACCGAGTCAGGGGCATTCGCATGCTCAAGGATGAGTCGGTAACTTCATTTTTTGGTCGCTACACTCAGATCAAAGACGAGCTTGGAGCCGTCAGAGAGGTTGTTGATCCTAACTCTTTGGTGAGACAAGCTATGAATAGCTTCACCAAACCATGGGGTCCATTTGTACGTGGCATTGTTGCCAGGGAGGTCATGCCTACATGGGAGAGGATGTGGGATGATTTCTCCCAGGAGGAGATTAGGCTTGCAGTCGAGGCTTCTGGACAGCGGCAGCGACAGCAACAACAGTCTGGTCAGGGTGATGAGGATCTTGTTCTTTGGAAAAAGGGCAAGAAGAAGGCCGGCCATGGGGGTCGGCAGGGTCCCAAGTTTGGGGCCCCACCATAGGGGAGTGGAGGAGAGAGCAACAATGGTCAGAGCAATGGTCAGAGGAGAGATATGAGCAAAGTGAAGTGCTTTGTTTGTAAGAAGTTCGGGTGCTATGCTGGACAATGCCCTAACAGGAAGAAGAAGAGGGGTGGTACCACATTTACAGCAGAGGAGGCAAATTTTCAGAGAGAGTGTGCTTTCATCATATGATGCACTTCAGTTGAGACGACACCTAGTATTTGGTATATTGACAGCAGGGCTTCGAGCCATATGACTAGAGTTCGAGAGCAATTTACTGATCTAAGAGACACAGAGGTCAGGATTGAGATTGCTCTTGGAGATGACACATTGGTCAGAGTTGCTGGGATTGGCACAGTTACCTTTCGAAGAGATAGCATGCCACCTATATCGTTCATGGACATTCTCTATGTCCCTGTGCTGAAAAAGAATTTGATTTCAGTTTCCACCCTCCAGGATAGAGGTCTTGAGGTGACATTCAGAGGCACCGAGGTACTCATTCATCCTCGAGGGTCTTCACTTGCCTCAGGACAAGTGATTGGAGTGAGGGATGGGAAACTGTTCAGATTGCTTTTTCAGCCACTTCATGCATTGGCAACGAGCAGCGACAACAACAGATAGAGTTGTGAGTTATGGCATCGTAGGATGGCTCACCTACATCATGGAGCTCTCGGAGGACTGAGAGAGATTGTGACCGGAGTGCCACAGATCAGTACAAAGCATCAAGATGTTTGCAGAGGGTGTGCGCTTGGTAAATTTACCAAGGCCTCGTTCCCCAACAGTGACACTAGGTCAGCTGGGGTACTGGATTTAGTACACAGGGACGTGTGTGGGCCCATGACTCGGAGGTCCTTGAGTGGTTGTGAGTATTATCTCACATTTATTGATGACTACTCGAGGAAGACTTGGATCTATTTTCTGAAGGCCAAGAGTGAGGTCTTCACATGGTTCCAAGAGTTCAGAGCTCTTGTGGAGAACCAGTTGGGAAAGAGGATCAAAGTCTTGCGGTCGAATAACGAGGGAGAGTATTCCTCGAGATAGTTTGTAGACTTTTGTGCCTAGCATGGCATTTGAAGACAGATGACTATACCCTACAACCCCCAGTAGAACGGGGTTGCCGAGAGGAAGAACCGGGCCATTACTGGTGTCGCGAGATCCATGCTGCATGATCAGAGTTTGCCTTTGTACTTATGGGCAGAGGCATGTGCTACTGCAGTTTACTTGCAGAACAAGATCCCCCACAGGATATCGAGGAAGATGACTCCCGAGGAGGCCTTCACTGGTACGAGGCCCGATGTCGAGCACATCAGGATCTTTGGGTGCTTGACCTTTTCTCATGTCCCCTTGGAGAGGAGGACAAAGCTAGACCCCACAGCCCAACAGGGGATTCTAGTTGGATACTTAGAGGTGTCCAAAGCCAATCTCATCTACATTTCGCCACTTAAGAGAGTGGTGGTGAGCAGAAATGTCAGATTTGAGGAGGATAGGGATTTTTAGAGATCTCTTGAGTCGAGAGTCAGATTTGAAGATGATGCAGAGGCGTCGATTGTAGTCTTAGAGGGAGCACAACCTCAGGTTTCATGTACACCAGTATCAGGGGTGACAGGGTCACCATGCACAGCTTCAGGGTCACAGTCAGAGCATGTTCAGTTAGATGGGGCACAGACTTCAGATGTGGCACAAACTTCCGGATCTGAGAGTGTTGAGAAGAGACCTGAGGCAATCACTCTTGGGCAGAGAGACCTTACTTCTCCGTTGACCACTTCAGGGAAGAGGAGACCTAGATGGTTTTAGGAGACCTTGAAGGAGGCCAGAGAGAATGTAGGGGAGCCCAAGAGCTAGGTCGGAGAGAGCAGGCCACCAGTTAGATTGGGAGCATATTTGGCACTAGTGACGAGTATTAGGGATACAGAGCCACAGACATTTGCGCAGGCCGTGGACCAACATGTCTGGAGAGAGGCCATGGTAGAGGAGTATGAATCCATTGTGCGCAATGATGTCTGGGATGTGGTTTCGAGGCCAGTGGGGAAGGCAGTTGTGAATTCCAGGTGGTTGTACAAGACCAAGATTGCTGCAGATGGCAGGATTGAGAAATACAAGGCCCGTTTTGTGGCGCGAGGCTTCTCACATATTGAGGGAGTCGATTATGACGAGACATTCACACCAGTTGCGAGATACACCTCCACCAGGAGTATCATTGCCATAGCAGCAGAGATGGGTTGGAGCATTCACCAGATGGATGTGTAGACCGCATTTTTGAATGTCTTTATTGATGAGGAGGTGTACATAGAGCAGCCATAGGGGTTTGAGGTGAGTGATAGGGAGACTCACGTGTGTCTTTTGAGAAAGGCACTTTATGGACTTAAGCAAGCTCCCCGAGCTTGGTATTCTTGCATAGACACTTACTTGCTTCAGATGGGCTTCGAGAAGAGCGATGCTGATCTTAACCTCTATTTCATCATTAGAGGCGAGGACACGCTTATTCTCATCTTATATGTGGATGATTTGTTCATAACTGGAGCCGAGGATCTCATAGCTGAGTGCAAGCTGGGACTTGCATCAGAGTTTGAGATGAGTGATATTGGATTGATGCACTACTTTCTGGGTATGGAAGTATGGCAGGAGGGTCACATATTTCTCGGGCAGGGGAAGTATGCAGTAGATATTTTGAGTAGGTTTCAGATGGAGGACTGTAGACCCATTTCTACACCTATGATTACCAACTGGAAGAAGCTTAGTGCTTCAGATAGCCAGTTGGTAGATGCCACAGTTTACAGGCAGTTGATCGGTTCGCTCATGTATTTGGTTAACACCAGACCAGATATTTGTTTTGCTGTGAACACTCTCAGTCAGTACATGGTTGAGCCAAGGAGTGTTCACATGGTTGGGGCAAAATACATTTTGAGGTACATTACTGGGACAATTGACTATGGCCTAGACTATGTCAGATGAGATGGAGTTAGTTTGGTTGGCTACACAGACTTAGATTGGGCAGGATGTGCTGCTGACATAAAAAGCACCTCAGGGTGCTGCTTTGGTTTGGAGTCAGGATTTGTTTCCTAGTTCAGTCGGAAGCAGAAGTCAGTTGCTTTGAGTTCGGCCGAGGTAGAGTATATGGCGGCCAGTCAGGCCAGTTGCGAGGCCATTTGGCTTTGCAAGATGCTGGTTGGTTTTTTTGGTCAGGAGATGCCACTGACTGTCATTCACTGTGATAATCATAGTTGCATAAAACTCTCTAAGAATCCAGTGTTTCATGTTCGGTCGAAGCATATTGAGATCAAGTACCACTTCATTCGTGATTGGGTTCAGAGAGGGGCAGTTCAGTTGCAGTATGTATCGATAGACAACCAAGTTGCAGATATACTCACCGAGGCCCTGCCAAGGGGCAAACATGTCTACTTCAGAGACAAGATGGGCTTGGTGAGGAACACCTTCCTCAGTAAGAGGGAGTGTTGAGTTTTATACCTTGGGAGGTGTTCCCCATTTGCTTCTGCTCTCCTAGACACATGTGGAATGTACTAAACACTTTGTGCCTTGTACTTTATGTCTAATTTCACTTTGACATAGGAGTTTTAAGTCAAAAGTGAAATTTTGTCATTTATGCCTAAAACGACTATTAATTCACTTTGTCGGTGAATTAGAGACATAGAGTGAACTTAGGGAATTTAACCCAAAGTGGGTTATTGAGTGAGATTATTGTTGAGTGATCTCAACCTTTGATTAGATGGGAGATGGGATGATCTCAACCATCGAATTCTTAGGTTTCCTTATGGAGGTTCAAGGAGGGCGCAAAGGGTGAAGGAGAGTTCATTACTTCATTTGCTCACTTGGAGAGGAAGAGAGGGAGCTTGGAGATGAGGTCAGTTGCATGAGGAGGCTTGAGCTTGGGCGCATGCTTTCATGGAGGCAGGCATTAAGCATCTAGCCTTGTTTATTTACTGAGGAGGTTTTATTACTGTGGAGGGCGCACTTGCTTTGGAGGGCGCATCAGTAGTGGGGAGGACTTCTACCCATCAGATTGCAGTGAGATTAGTTGCAGAGGGAGGCCATCCAACAGAGCTTCATTCCTGTGGAGGGGTTTTCTATTTTGAGCTCACAGTTTGCTTCTGGAGTAGTTTCAGTGGATTTGAGAGCTTGTATGGGGGCACACCTGGTTCTTTTGGACTTGTATTTCAGATTGGATCAAGCTGCTATTGTATTAGGTTCATCTATATTTTGTACTTGCTGTATTCCACCATCTGCTTTCCTCATATATAAACATATATCCCAAACTGGTTTTCCCCGGGGGGTTTTATACAGGGTCATGTTGACCAAAAATACCTGTGTACAAAATGATGTGTGTTAGTCTTTTAGATCTGCTTATTTTCAGCTGTAAAGATCTTTAGGTGTGTTGTATTTATTTTAGTATGCATGTGCTAACTTCTGGTTACTAAAACTACATGCTAGAGCACCTAAAATTGCAAGTACAACCATAACAAATCAACAAGAAGTTCTTGGACTGTTGGCTGTCCTACAACAACAACAAAACATTTACATAACAGTTGAAACTTAGAGCCAATCTGTGGTCAAAGACAGACCCAGTTGGAAAGCTTGATAGGACCTGGAAATCTTCAAATAGGGCGCAAATTTCAGACCTCAAAAGTGTGAGTGAAAGATGATGAAAAATAAGACGTAATTTCCCCTTATTTATACAATACTAAAGACCAGAATTAGGTCAAAAAAGGTCGACATGGCCAATTACAAATAATCTCCATTTTTTTACATTAAATGTCATAATAAAACCCTAAAACAAGCTTCTAAGGTGATGTCATGCCCTTTTAGGGTGACGTTAGGCCCTTTTTGGGCAAAGTTGGCCTCCTGGGGCAAAACATTAGGCCTTCTTGGGCCTCAAGAACCTGCTACACGTGCCACTTGGCACACAATTGCCTCCAAAACATCCCAAAACGTTGGATGACATCATGGGTGACATGGGTGACGTCATGGGCCTTCCAAGGCCTACATCATGGTCGAAAGGGCACAACCCCACTGGGTCCAGGCCTGCGATGATGCCCCTGGTGAAACATCCTCCTCTCTCTCTGGTGCAATCCTCTGATCTGTCTCTGCCCCCTGCTGGGGTCTCAACATCCATCTAGTGGGATTTTAGCCCCATGGAGGTCTGAACTAATTATCTCCCCATGTGTACCTGTCGATCGGGTGTGGCCCTGCAACATCAACAGATACGCCCTCCATGGGCTCATAAGTCACATGGATCATAGCAATGTCAATCACATCTAATCATCAAGTTATTAAACATGTGCATAAAACCCCCTTTATCCGAACAAGTGCTCAAAGACATTATGCTAATCTGCAAGCCAAGTTTGGAGGGAATGCTAGAACGTCCTATTGGGATAATGCTCATTGGATGTGGGATGTTTCTAGGAGAAGTCAAATCTAGGCCATGTGAGTGGATGAGGTGGTAAGGGATGTCTGGGCAAGGGGTGCAGTGATAGTAGGGAAATATATGGCTTACCTGTGGGTGCCTCTGAAGAGGGTGAGCTGCACTTGTCATGGATGTAAATGTTTCCAAGCCCATTCATGCCTTTTATCTTTTATTCTTATTGCTTTTTCTTTCAAGAGGCTAGTTAGGGGACACTACCCTGGCATGTTGACCAGTGGTGGCAATGTTAACCCACAAGCATTTCACGGAAATGAGAAGGCTGGCTCGTGATGAGACCCCCTTTCTCTTGGCTATGCCACCAAGAGCCAGTACCTTGGCATGCTGAGCAGCTGTTGGTAGTGTCATACCGCTACATGCCCATGGACCTAATATGTTGGCTCGTGATGAGACCCCCTATCCTCTAACTAGGTCTTGTTTTATTATTTTTATGGGTCCCTGTGTTTCTTGCCGAGAAGCTTTTTATTGCTTTCTTGGGGATCACTGGGCGAAGCATCTCAAGGTTTCATTCTTTTGGCTTTTATCTTTTGCCAGCTACTTTTACCCTCTGGGCCTTTAGCCCCTTCTTCCCACAAGGCAAGGTACAACCCTTAGATATTTGGCCAACCCAATGCTCGGACCAGTGTAATGGGATGTATGAGCGGGAAAAAGATGAAAAGTGGTAAGTATGGTGGGAGTGGACAAAGGCCTTTAATGAATCCCCCTAGTGGCAACTCAAAGCCTATGGGTACCAGCTTGCTAGGGCATCTTGTCATTCCCCCCAGGTGTGGTCAAGTGGAGAAGCATAAGATCCAAGCACACGTTAGAAACAAAAATAATTAAATGCACATATTCAAAGGTTTTGAGGATCAGAGTGACACATATCATGATACCCAGACTCATTATCTTATGGAGCAAGATCCAACTTTGCTACAGGACCAGGTCGAGGTGATTGATGCTGCTGCTGTTGACAAAGTGGAGGCGCTGAAGAATGAAAGGATGGCCCCTCCAGGGCTATGCTCAAGTCGATTTGGCTCTCGGTATTCCATGTCTAGGACCTATGGGCCTCGAGACAATCTCCTTAGTTATCCCTAGGTTAGGGGATAACGTCTGGCTCCAACTCAGGGACATGTGCTCACCGTAGAGCGCATGAGAACTGTTGCCGCCTTATACACACCTGGGAGACGTGGAAGAAATCTTCAATCCACTCGGTGTGTCCTTGGGGGCAAGTGAGAGTTAAGGTGCTGTCACCTAATCCTCAACTCCTTCGTCTAGGCCAACTCCTAGCGAAGCCAAGGGGGGTAGTCCCTAATAAATATACTAAGGCTTTTAAGCTAAGTACAAAAAAATGAAATCTAGGAGTTTATTGCTTCTTCAAACCATTAACCATTTAACTGAAATAAACATGATCATTCATTCACCACGATATATATATAATCAAATTAACTTGCATCAAAAGGATACTAAGAAACAGTTGTCAGGTGCAAGTTATCATTTACATTAAACATATAACCAATTATGAAATGTGAAGCCTGTGGCTTG
>ML866225.1:5652-22588 GCA_009831015.1 Picea engelmannii | reverse complement strand
ATCTTTATCTTTTTCCCTTTTAAGAGCATGTTCACACCCTAACCATGAGTACAGTGAGAGAAGTTCGCACCCCAGCTTAAGGTAGCCTGCGGGATTCAGGCATTCTCGTAGGAGAATATATAAGTAGTCTGCGAACATGTTTCAAAATGTGATTTCTGGAAGAAGACAACTGTAAATTTTCTCAAGAAAGTGTTCTTGGTAAAGAGCTTGATTTTCAATCATCATGACATCATCACAATGACCAAATTTGTGGATAACAATGAGGGAGAACCTATTGAAGGAGAAGCACAGTGGAGGTTTGGTAGGACACTTTGGCCATGACAAAACATTTTCAAAGCTGAATGAGTCATATTTTTGGCTGGGAATGCGAGCAGATATCAAGAGATTCGTTGACAGATGTAGAATTTGCTAGCATTTGAAGGGGAGGAAGCAGAATGTAGGTTTTTATCAGCCATTGCCCATACCAGAGAGACCGTGGGAGGCGATCAACATGGATTTTGTATTGGGGTTGCCAAGGACGCAAAGGGGATTTGATTCCGTCTTTGTAATAGTGGATAGGTTTTCTAAGATAGCACACTTCATCCCATGCCAGAAGACCAGGGATGCGACTCACATCGCAAATTTGTTTTTCAAGGAGGTCATTTGACTTCATGGATTGCCGAAAAGCATAGTTTCAGACAGATACACCAAATTCATAGGGCATTTTTGGAGGACCTTATGGAAGAAGCTGGGAACTAACTTGGAATTTAGTTCTTCTTATCATCCTCAGACGGATGGACAAACGGAAGTGTTCAACAGAAGTCTAGGAGACTTGTTGAGAATCTTGGTGACAGAGCACCATAGCAGCTGGGATAGCATATTGCCACAGGCAGAGTTTGCATACAATGATTCAGTGAACAGGAGAACAGGTCGGAGCCCGTTTCATATTATATATGGCACACAACCGAGAGGAGTTTCTGAACTGAGGGATTCAGAACAGACTGCTACTAGTAGTGCTAGTGCAGAAGAATTCGCAGAGGCGATGAGAGAACTTCACAGTCAGGTGAAGCAGAGACTACAAAATTCAAGCCAGGAGTACAAGCGCAGAACAGATCAGCATCGAAGACAACTTCAGTTTGAGGTTGTTGATCTATTTCTGGCAAATTTAACGAAGGAAAGGTTCCCGAGGAGAGCATACAATAAGTTAAAAATGAAGAAAATCGGACCATGCAAGGTCTTGAGAAAATTCGGAGAAAATGCTTATGAGATCGAGTTGTCGAATGGCATCGGGATATCTTCAATATTCAATATCGCAGATTTATACCCATACAGAGTTGGAGAAGCAAAAACTGAAATAGAGGATCCAGTGATCCAGTGGATGAAATAGATGCCAGTTGCAGAGAAACCGTAGATGGAATGCACGTTGGACAAGAGGGTAAGTAAGAAGACCAGGAGGAAAGAATACTTTGAGTATCTGGTCAAGTGGAAGAATCATCCAGTGGAAGATGTCAGCTGGGAGACTGAAGCAGTGATACAGAAGCATGGACAGATCGTGCAGGAGCTCATGGACAGGAGCCCATGAATTTTTTCAAGCAAGGGAGTATGATGCAGGAGCATCGCCAACACATCAAGCGAGTCAACGCAGAAGCGAAGGACAGCTAGATAAGCCAGCACAAATTTTTGAAAATTCTTTGGGACTGTTGCGCAAATCTTAAATGAGTCATTTAAGAGGAGGCACCTTTGTATATTGTAAAGGGACCTTGAGTGGATAGCTCTCGTCCTTTAGTAGATAGTCGACATTTAATATAGTTAATGCTGGTAGATAGAAATTTAATTTTAGATTTGATACCTTAGAGTCCGAGAGGGAAAATGGATATAGACACCCTCATTGTATCATTGTAACAGCAGCCTGAGCCTGAGGTAGAAGAGAAGTAGGAAGAGAAGAGTATGTAGAGAATTGTATGAAGAACACCCATGTACAGGCATTTGAATCAATAGAAGAGAACTTTGATTCAATTTCATGGTTCATGTTGTTTCTCTGTGTATTGTTGATATGCTCATGAATGTTTTCTTCCTGTCATACATTTTCTTTTATATGTTGTGTATGTGATTTCATGGTTGAATTGAAGTCTGGAATGAAGAGTGAATGAGTTTCAATTGTTTCTCTAATTGAGCCAGAGGATTCCTGCAAGGAGTGCAGTCGAATTTGTCCGCAAAGAGTGCGTTGACAGAGGGGTTCAATTAGAGGTAGCTTTTGTTCTCATTCATCCAGAGGGTGCAGTTGAGGCACATAAGTCGTGCAAGGAGTGCGCAGGCTAAAGGAAGTTTAGGGTTGCGAACCTAAGCAAGAAAGTGAAATACTGCTGCTGCAGGTGTGCGCAGAGTCAGAGGAGGTTGAACACTTGAAGTGTTTGTAGAGTTTCCGCAAGGAGTGCGAGCAAAGAGTTCTCGTTTCTAAGAGACTGAGAAGCTGGAAAAAAAAAATCTCAGGAGGAGTAGAGCCTTCAAATCTGTTGCAGGACTGCATAGAAGTTTCACATCCAGGAAATCCTCAAGGAGGAAGAAGCGACGGTCAAGATCTTGCGGAGAGAATTCGTGAAAATCCCGTCAACCATTGGATTTGGCAGGAGTTGCAATGGGGTTACGCCCTAGTGAGAAGAGGAGGAGTCCTGGAGGAATCATCGGGATATTGAAGTCATCGGGAACTCTGGGAGTGCAGAAATCATGACATCAAGAATCGCGATTAGAGATATCCCGATAAACCCAGAACCGTCCATCAGCGGGGACACGTGTCAGGAGATCTAGAGGAGTCGGAGTTCTAGGCATTGGAGCTTTCGAAGGTAAGCAACTCTTGCATGTTGAAATCGTGAAACGCGATATCCCGATGGAAGATTTGAGTGGGGCCACAGCTGGAGTTAGTGGAGTACAGGTGTCACCCATATCGGGGTTCGGGACATAGAAGGTTCTAAGAACAAGTGCAACAGGAATCGCGATACCCCGATACGCGATTTCCTGATCATAAAGGGATTGTGGGCCACAAGTATCAAAAGGGTGGACGGGTGTCGTGCCACATCGGCATATCGGGAGTCGGGGATCAGTGAGGTAAGTTGATTTCAACATGATTAGTGTCGAAATCCCGACGGGAGGATTCCCATTAGGAACGAGAGAGAGTTGACATTACCCATCGGGTTTCCGAGTATTGTGAAGCACAAGGCATGCGACCACGGGACTCGTGAAACCGCGAAGTCTGATTCCCCGATTTGACCAGGGGAATCACTAAGGAGAATTCTGTGGGTAAGGAAAATTCCCGATAGTGAATTAGAAGAACATTGAGTTCTTTGGGCCGAGGAAGAAAGAAGATCCTGTGAGTGCGCATGGACCTTCCGACCTGCGGGTGGTGAAGGGCCCGCATGGCCATCACATTCTTTCAAACCTCACAGATGTGAGTGAAAGATTGGCCCAGATGATTATTATTGATGTTATATATTGAGGGCAGACATTCTTTCAGACCTCACAGATGTGAGTGAAAGATTGTCCCAGATGATCATTGTTTATATTATATATTGAGGGCAGACACTCTTTCAGATCTCACAGACGTGAGTGAAAGATTGGCCCAGTTGATTCAGTTTTATTATAACATTGTTTCTATGCAGATGAAGACTACTGTGGTGGTAGACATTCTTTTATATCTCACAGACGTGAGTGAAAGATTGGCCCAGATGATACAGTTTTTATCATAACATTGTTTCTATGCAGGATGCTATCAGATGTTTGTTATGAAGACTACATGAAAGTAGATGAGGACTACTATGGTGAATGTGTTTCACTTCTCGCAACTATACGTTGTTGATCAAGTACTTGTGTGTTACTTGATGTGGTAGTTAACCACTAGATTGTAGTTTTGCACTACTATGAATAGACACAGGTGTGTTCTATCCTTGTTCTAATTTCCTTGAAGACTATCAACAGATTATTGGAGATGATCATTCAGATGAATGATGAACAGAGATTTTCCAGACGGAAAACAGTTCAGAGATTTTAATCCTCTTGTATCAATCCATGGTGAGAGTGACTTATCCAGCATCATATTACTCAGATGAAGTATGGTTTCGAGAGATGATGCAGCTGATAGTGATGGTGATGCTCATGATCTAGTCATGAAATAGTCTAGACGATTATATTGATGTTACCGGGTAAATGGTATGTTTTGTGCTCAAGTCCATTACCTGTAAATACCTCTCTAGCTAGGAGGGAGTGTTAATACTATGGTATCTACGGGAGGTATTTACCTCTACATGTGAACCTGACGAGAATAGAAGACTCCGGGAAGTAAGAGAAACCCTAATGAATTGAATAATAACCCTAGAAGCCTTGTCGGCTCAAGAATATAATTTATATTAGGCTATTAGCCTCCAGGAGAAGAAGTCGGCCAGAATTAATAATAATATACTGAACAGACACATACCCAGAAGGAGAAGTCGGACCCAGTAAACTGGCAGGATTACTATAAAGACAGGGCACCAGTTTTTCATTCGTCACATCTCAAGACTGCAGTTTTCCCAGTTGGTTCACACTGCAGTTGCAGTTGGTGCGCAGGTTTGAGGAGGGTTGCAGCTGCAGCTGCAGCAGCAACAAGTTTCAGTATTTGGCTTGGATATCTCTTGGCTAGGGTTTGGAACATCTGATCAGTCTTTTGTGTTGCGCTATCCTTGGGGAGAGATGTGTTGCTCTTTGTTTGGCTATCTAGCCTAGGGTTTGCTTCTGGAGGAATTCTCAGGTCAAGGTTAAGGTGCTCGGAGGGAGGCTTCGGCCTGTGGTTGGGTGATGAGGGTATCGTCAATGGTAAAACGAGCACACCATCTTCTATATTCTAACAATTCTTAGTCGTCCTCCAAAATCAATGAATCAGATATATTGTTGATAACTTCCTTACATTTATAAATGCATCAGTTAACCTGCTTACTTTTTAACATACCTTGGATTTCCTCAGCGATCATTCACCAGCGGCGATGCTAGTTTTTGTCTCTATTGTAATATCTAATGGTAGACATCGATTTTTTCCCGAGCCCATTCAACTCCGAGCACCATATTGACGGTAGCCTCGATTTTGTATGTATTTAATTTATTATTATATTCTTATTTAGAAAGTGAAAATGATTATTATTTATTTTTTAACACATAAAAATGAGGACATGATTAGTCAATAATTAATGATTATTTTTAAAAGATGTGTCACAAAGTAGATAGTGTATAAACAATATTTCAAAATAGATATTCCTTTCTCATGACGGTTTTGGGTTTTATGTATATGTGGCATGATTTGATTATGTATTGATTTCGTTTCCTTTTTGTATGGATAACTAGTCTTTTTTGTTAGTTTTTTATACTCATTTTAGGGATAAGAATTAATAAAGAATGAGAAGGATGTAAAATCATTTTCTATAAATATAGACATTTTTCTCATTCCAAATCATTGTGAATTGTTGGGTCATTTGTAAATGCAATTAATAGAAAATTTTTCTTTTGAAGATTTGGTGTCAATTTTTGGGGATTTCTCTTTCTTAGTTATCTTCTTGGTGCATTAAATATTTTTTATGGTGAATCAAGTCTTMTACTAGCTTTCAAGATCAATTCATTTGAGGAGTTTCTTAACTACTTCCAGAGGAGACATTCTAGGGTTTGTTCCTTCCTTCTTCACTTTTTAACTTGGGTAAGTACTTAATTCATTTATTTGTTTTTCCTCTTGATTTTGTGGCAAGAGTTTTAAGAATTTTATTCAAGTTATAGTTGATTTTGTTCTTGAAGGTTGTTTCCTTTGAGAAATCCCTTATTGTAGGGCCTTGGTCCTCTTATCTTATCTTGATTAGGTTGGGGATTATTATTCCTTTATGGTTTTAATCTATTGTACCCTAGTCCTTAAGATAAAGTGACCAATTATTAGAGGGGCATAATTCTTGATCCCATAATCCCTAATTTGATTAAAAAAAGGCATTAGTCATATATCCAACAACCAACCAAAAAACCCTAAAAAACTTATTTTTGTTTGTTTAATAAGAAATCTAAGAGTGAAAATCAAAGAAAAACATTTATTTCTATTTTATTTATTGTCTAGTGTAAAGTTAACAAATTATTTCATTTTCTAGACTTATTATTCCTAGGGTTTATGCTTTCTTGTTTATCTCTAACCCTAACAAGGCAAATCTGCCCTATTGGATTGAGATTTAAGGTGTTATCTAATGTTCTTTGGGTTCATTTAAGGTGACTCTCAAATTTGGAAATTAATTTGTAGCATTAAAAATAAGATTTGGTGAAATCCTAAGGTGGAGGTTTGGTTCTTCAAGGTGTTTTCTTTCTCACACATAGATTTCATTTCACTACTATACTTTTTACTAAGATTATCTTACATATCTAGCAGTGACTTTAATCTCTAATGTGCTTGTAATTTCTTATCATTTCCTTAGATATTTTATTTGGTGAATTCGAGGTGCTTACTTGTGACACCCTAAGGGGATTCAAGTCCACCCATTTTACAAGTTCTTTCTTAGTTAATGTTTATGTATATTTAGAATTTGTCTCTAACACTTGTTGTTTTCTTATTGAATATCTATTTACCAAGATTTGTTAGAATTAAATGCTAATATAAAGTTGTTAATTTTATTTATCTTACATATTATATTTGACAAACACATCCACTAGATCCTCATCTAATCTAAGGTGGATATTGGTGGCCACCCACCTATTCCAACTGGGTCCTCTTGACAGTTTTTAGTTCAACATGTTTCTTTGTAATGATGACATTTCTTTGTGATTGTGGGTTCTACACTTTTGGGGATATCTTGAAGCCCTACAAAACATCCAAGTGGATATTGGTGGCCTCCCACCTATTCAACTAGCTTATTATGGAAGTTTTCATGTCAGTGCATCTTTTTGTACTTCCAGGGCCATTTTGGGACCCTAAACAATGTTTTTTTGTCTTGCCACATTCAAAATGTAGAAAAATTCAAAGTTTGATGGAATAATGTGTATTTCTCAAAAATACCTTTCCAACGGGCTATCACTCACCTAAAACGGAGGTCATATGCAAAAGTTATGCCCCCGGGAACTTGAGGTACCAACTTACCCATCGAGGCCTAGATAAATTTTGGTGTTTCATCTCCTAGGGTTAGGTTTTTGGATGTATATGGTTTTGGAATTCATGAGTAATGATAAAAAGGCCTCTGGATCCTCATTGTAATCATTCTTCTCAGATGGATGTGCGTAGCAGCCATATCTCTTCTTAGAGATAAATACCACCATTCGAGCAAGTTGTTTTCAGTTCTGCAGTTTTACAGTTTCAACCTATTTTGTTTATTCAATAGAATTTGTTTTTCACTGGATATTTGTTGTTGTTCTCCGTATCTTTTTTTTATTGTATTCAATCTATTATTCATTTCATTCCACTCATAAATCTGGATCAATGGTATCAGAGCGGTCTGCTCTTCATTTATTTTTCTTCATGTGCCCGACAAGATTTGGGTACAAGAAGTTGACACTCGAACCAGTCAAGACTTGCAAGATTGGATGCGCCGAGCCTGAAAAAAAATCATGGGGGACGAGACGAAAGATGATAGAGCAGGAGATCCTTTTAAATTGTTTCTTGAGGAAGCCCTTGCGCGACAAAGGAATGAAATGATGCTTAACTTTGCACAGATCCTTCGGCAGATGACCAAAGGAGACGCATCTTCAGTAAGTGGCCATACAACCACCTTCAAGGTACAAGTAAATTTTGATATTCCATTATTTTAAGAACTCATATATGCGTATGTTGTAGATAAATGGTTGAATCTTCTTAAAAGGTATTTTTCAGTCCACAAATTTTCCAACAAGGAAAAGATTACTTTTGTACCCCTCAAGGTCATCCCCCATGTTAAGGACTAGTAGGATATTTACTATGAGAAAAGGGCCATAGAGGAATCTACAATATTTGTGGTCGCCCCTACATGGGATTCCTTCAGGGATGCCATTAAAGAACAATACTACCCTGTTGGAAGCTATGAGGACCAGTACACAAGATGGACCATGCTACATCAAGAAATGGACCAGAAAGTACCATATTTCACCAATATTTTCCATACCCTACGCACTAAATTAGGTATCAAAGACTCTGAATGACATGTGGTGCTCAAATACCACAATTCTTTGTATATATACATTCAAAGAGAATGGAATTTTTGGACATTGCATCATTAGGTGTGACTTATAGATATGTTGTCAATATCGAATAGAAATTTAAGCAGAAGAGGCGAGAGTTTGGATCTACAAACTCCTCATATTCAAAGTAGGGAAAAGGTAGCCCCAACCCACAAAACAAGGGACAGAGCAAAGATGGCCACTCTCAGGAAAACCAGTCCAAGATGCAACCCAAGAAGGGTAATGAGATTGTGTGTGGCGCAAATTTTCCTATCCGTGGTCAAGTCTAAGAGCTTTACGGATGGGCGGTCCGCCCCATCCCCTCATTAAATATTGAGGAGCCTCCCCACCTACCATCCTGACGGAAGTTCATTCCTAGGTCAAAGTGTTGTTTTAGTCTTGAGCAAGTAAAAACCAGTAAGGTACTGGTTCAGTGGAAGTTAATGCAACCATTTCGGGTCCCTTCCACCACCTTTTCATTAGCCATCGTGGTCTCTTTTAGCACATCCCCTTCCCAACAGTCATGCAACACATATTCATAACATAATTTACATTCATCGACCTTTTATACAAAGGTCCATCAAATCAAATATTCACACCTTCGAGTTTCCCAATGTTCCTGGCCAATATAGTTATATTTACAGACTGGGGGAAACAGGGTGTTAGAATTTCCTCCCCCTTAAAGGAACATTGTCCTCGATGTTATATATATCAACATGACGTGTATGTACAGAAGTAAACAAAATCAGATATGCTTGTTTCATGGAATCTTCCATTTCCCACGTAAACTCATCTAGGCCAAATTGTTTCCACTGCACCTTGACTTGTGCAATGGTTCGGTTCCTGAGTGGGGTTTCCTTCCTATCTAGTATGCATTGAGGTTCTGGCAGGAATTCTCCCTCCAGTTCCACCTGGATCACAGACCAGTCAATTATATGATTATAATCATGTACATATTTCTTCAACAATGAAACATGGAAAACATTATGTGCTTTTACTATGGGAGGGAGTGCTATCCTATAGGCTATAGGTCCCACTCTATTTAGAACTTAAAAGGGTCCAAAATACCAAGGTTCCAACTTGGCACAAGCTCCCATCCTCAGGGAACTCTTTATGGGCCTAACTCTGAGATAGATGTGATCTCCTGTCTTGAATTCTCTGGGGATTCTCTTTCAGTCGGCGTAACTTTTCTGTCTATTCTAAGTGATTTTCAAATTTTGCTTTATCTGAATCACTTGTTGTTCCATTTGTTTCGACATGTCGGGTCCAATAGTAATTTTGTTTACAGTATTACTCCAACTAAATGGAGTGTTGCATGGCCTACCATAGAGGAATTCGAAAGGACTCATCTTCAGTGATTCTTGGTAGCCATTGTTGTAGGCAAATTCCACCAGTGGCAAGTAATCTTCCCACCTTTTAGTTTGATGCATTGCATGCATACTTAGAATGTCTTTTAATATTTGGTTCACTCTTTTCATCTGTCCATTCGTTTGAGGATGATAAGTTGTGATAAACAATAATTTGGTCTCCAGGCCAGCCATTAAGGATTTCCAAAAGTTTGAAGTAAATTTTGTGTCTCTGTTAGACACGATCTCCTTAGGAATACCATGTAGTCTAAATATCTCCTTCATGAATATGTTGGTGATATCTATTGCCTTACAAGTCGATTTGACTGGAACAAAATGAGAAAACTTGCTCAATTTATCCACCACTACCATGATGGCATCATTCTTCCTGGTTGATGTTGGTAATCCGGTGATGAAATCCATGGAGATGGTCTCCCATTTCCATTCTGGTATTGGTAGAGGTTGTAATAATCCTACTAGGTGCCGGTGTTCTGCTTTAACTTGTTGGAATTCTATACACTTGGCTAAATACTCAGCTATGTCTTTCTTCAATCTGTGCCAATACAATTTTTTCCTGGTGGTCGTGATCATCTTCCGGTATCATGGGTGACCAGTATATGGTCTTTTATGTAGTTCATCCATTATGAACCTCTTTAAGTCGTCACAATCTGGAATATACAATTTTCTTTTGTAAGTTAGTAGACCTCCATCTAGCATTTGGTAGCCTTCATACTTTATCCCTACAAGTTCTTGCTCCAGGTATGAGGTCACGGTCTGGAAAAATGTGTCTACTTCTTGTGAATTCCTGACTCTTTCCTTGACATGTGTCTCATAAGTGCTCACCGTTGCCAAGTGAATTGTTTTCATACTTCTACTAAGGGCATCGACCACCTTATTTTTCTTTCCTTTGATATGTTTGATTTCGAAATCAAACTCGCTAAGGAGGGCCATCTACCTAGCTTGTCTAGCATTGAGTTTTGGTTGGTCAAACAGGTGTTGCGATTCATAGTGGTCTATCATAAGTATAAATTTCCTACCCAGGAGGTAATGCCTCCACATTTTCAAGGCCTGCACTATGGAAACCAGCTATAGATCATGGGTCACATAGTTGACTTCGTGCTCATTCAATTTTGGGGATTCGTAGAAGAATGCGCTTCCTTCATGCATAAGGAATTCTCTGAGCCCTTCCTTGCAGGCATTTGTGCACACGAGGAAGTCATTTTTGAGATCAGAAATCTTCACCATGGGTGCATGGGTCAGAAAGTATTTCAGGGATTGAAATATTTCTTCACATTCTTGTGTCCACGTGAATTCAGCTCCCTTCTTCTGGAGGGCAGTGATTGGACAACCAATCTTGGAGAATCCTTTTATAAATCTCCTATAGTATCCTACTAAGCCCATAAATGATCTGATATCTAAAACGTCCTTTGGGGTAGGCCATTCCATGATAGACTTGATCTTGTCAGGGTCTACTACTACCCCTTCCTCAGATATGACACGGCTCAAGTAATGTATTTGCTTCTGAAAAAAATCACACTTGCTAAATTTGGCATAGAGTTGATATTCTCTTAGAACTTGAAGCACAAGTCTAAGATGTTCCTCATGTTCCTCTCTATTCTTGGAGTATATTAAGATATCATCAATAAAAACCAGTACAAATTTGTCTAACAATTTTTTGAGCACATTGTTCATCAAGCACATAAAAGTGGAAGGGGCATTGGTTAACCCAAATGGTACTACCACAAGCTCATAGTGACCATATTTTGTCCTGAAGGTGGTTTTGTGGATGTCTTCACCCTTGATTTAGACTTGATGGTATCCAGATATCAAGTCAATCTTTGAGAATATGGAAACACCTCCCAATTGATCGAATAAGTCATCGATCCTGGGTAAGGTGTACTTGTTCTTTATGGTTACCTTATTGAGTTGTCTATAATCAATGCACAAACGAAGGGTACCATATTTCTTCTTCACAAATAGGATGGGTGCTCCCCAGTGAGACACGCTGGGACAGATATAGCCTTTTCCCATCATGTCTTTTAATTGTAATTTAATCTCAACTAGCTTGGGTGTGCTCATCCTGTAGGGTGTCCTAGACACTGGCATCGCTCCTGGTGCAAATTCTATCAAGAAGTCAATGTCCCTTCTCGAAGGTAGACCTGGTACCTCTTCTGGAAACACATATCTATATTCTCTTAGTATGAGGTGGTTTTTGAGGCTTGGTCTATCATCCTCAACTGATTTCAACACCTGTATCACATATAGTGGACATCCCTTTCTACAATACTTTCTCATTTGAAGGGATGATATTCGTCTCACCGAGACAGGTTTCTGGATTCCTTGAAGGGTTATCCTTATCCCTTCTTCACTTACACATTCTAAGGTTTTATGGTAATAGTCCAGTCTGGTTTTATATGTGGCTAGCCAGTCCATACCAATCAACAGGTCATACGATCCTAGGGGTAGTATGTTAAGGGTTTCCTGGGTGGGGAATCCACCCATAGTGAATTGGCAAGATGGTATGACCTCTGCCACCTTTCTTTTGGTGCCAGTGGCTAACTGTACCAACCATGGCTTAGCATGTTTATGTGGTCGTAATTTACACTTATCAATAGCCTGAGGATCTATATAACTCAAATTTGAACCAGGGTCAACTAGAATAGACACTAGATGGTTGGTGATCATACCTTCAATCTCCACCACTGAAGCTTGGTGGTCGGCTTGTTTATTATCCACGACTGCATAGATTCGTGGCATACTCCTAGCCAGGTTGTTGACGATGGTAGCTTCTTGGACGTTGTAAATTCTCCTGTTGTTCTGTTGTCGGTGCGGGCAGTTCCTCAATAGATGTTCTTCTCCACAACCCCAACATTTCAAGGGTTCTTTCTTTGGGTTATTGGTATTCCCTGGGGTTGATCCAAAAGGTTTGTTTCCACTTTGGGAGGGGAAATTATGATGGTGTGCACTTCAGGTCTGAAATCTCATCCTTGAATCCTTCTTATAGTTTTTAGATATTTGGGATTTAAACCCTTTTTTTTGGAATCCTGAACTATTCTTCTGCTTCCAGCCTTCATGAGGTTTTGTCTGAAGCCCAAACTTTTCGTAACCATATCCTACCTTTCAAATAGTGTCTTCTACGGTCCTTGTCTCATCAAACTCAATATTTTTCTGATAGTCCTTAGGTAGCCCACTGATGAATCATTCCACCTTTGCCTCTTCTGCTTTTATGTAGGGTACGTACCTTAGCAACTCAAGGAATATGTTGACATATTCCTCTATAGTGAGTTCTCCCAGCTTGAGTTCATAGAATTATTTAGTCTTTTCATCGAAATACTTTTCCAAAAAATACTTCTTCCTGAAGTATTTTTCAATCCGTTCCCAAGATATGTATTCTTCATGAATCCCTTTCACATTCTTAAGGTCTTCCCACCAAATGGAAGCCTTTCCATTCAGGTTGAAAGTGGCTACTCAGGCCTTCAAGTTTTCTGAGAAGTCATGGACTCTGAAACACTTCTTTAGTCCAAGCAGCCAGGCCTTCACTTCCTCTCCCCTCTTTATCTCACCATCGAAAGAGGGTGGTTTGGTCTTCTTGAATTATTCGAGATTATGACTTTTGGAATGATTTTGTTTCTTTCATTTTCTTTGGGAATCTGAACTAGTTCTTCTACTAGAAGATCCCTCTGAGTCGCCAGTTTCCTTTCCAGAGGAATCGTCTAATGCTTGTCCCCTATATCTGAGGTGGACCTTTCTTGAGGTGTTGATCCCAGTGTGTCCACTTAAAAGACCATGTTTTCGTATCTCGGGTGGACTTCGACTCCTCTTTGTCTGTCATCGGTCCACGTGACTGGTGTCAGGTCCATACTACAGTTGTCTTTGTATGTCGGATAAAATTTGTAGCAAGACTACATTAATTTATGTTTGCTTCTCTTTCTCTTTTATCAACCTCTCATTGTTGGCCTTGCAACTCTGTAGTTTTTCCATGAGACTCCTCACAGTCTCAACTAGATATGGAGGGGTCTCTACTGCCCTCCTTTCATTAGACTCTTCGTCTCTATTGTGGGAGCCATCCCCCACTTCGTGGCGCATCACCATTCTATACGTCTGCAGTTTCCCGTGGTTGATCGTCTGCTTGCATGCAGACAAAACACTTGTTGTTAGCCAACATTATATTCGTTCACAACCAACACTTAATTCACATTTCTTAATTTCCTACACACACAGCAGTAATGCATACACACACAACAGTAGGTTGTCATTCTTTCTATAGTAAGGGATTAACCAGCCTTTTTAGGAAAGGGAGTAAGGTAAGATTTCGCCTCTTAATGTCCTCATCCATTGGCCAAAATAGGATGAGTATTGTAACCATGCTCTGATACCAATTTTTAACACCCCCACCCTTTGAGAGAGAACTAAATAAAATTTCTCATTCAAGAGCCGGATTAGCTCTTCTATTTCTTACTGAAATCTCGATATCTGATCCACTAGCCCTACTAAAACACCATCAACGTGAACATTCCCAAGGCACAATCTTCACCTATGCGACCACAGGTTGTGACCGCATGCCTATAAAAAGGCGCTTCACATTTCGGGACTTCGAAACTTCTGCAAGTGAGTCAACCCTGACTCTTGTTTCCCGAATTTTCGATCTCCAGTTTCTGTCCAAGGCCAGATATATGGTCCTGTGTTATCCCCTCAATTAACAGCTGTGATCATGTCACGATTTCACGTATCGGGATAATGAACATGAGCTAGCTCTGACTCTTCGTTCCCCGAAATCTAGGTCCTCGGTAGCACCTCCCTTAATCTTCCACCCACATGACCATTCGTCACGATCGGGGGATTATTCTTTCGAACTCGTCGAGACTTCACGTTTCGTGAAGTTGGAACACAACCAACACCTATATTTCTAAGTCTCAAACCCTGAACTCCCGATATCCCTGTGCCCAGATCAACGGTCATGGCCCTCCTGTGATCTGATGGTTCCGATCAAATCGTGAGTTTGGGTCTCGTGAGTTCACAAAACTCTACCCTTTGACTTCCTTCACTAGTGGGTCAGCAAAATGTTGATCCTTCACCACATGTCCTCTGTCGGTGGATGGTTCCGATAACTTCGGGACTTTCAGGACTTTGACAAGTCCACTCTCCCGCCTACACAAGGGTTAAGATCGACGGTCAAGGTAGCTCTCGATGGATCTTGGGACCTACGGTCCCGATTCCATGTCTACTTGCGAAGACTAAAGGGGTCGAGGCATTAATGCCTACGCTCCTCCTCTAGATCCATTGGTCCTGAAAGACCTAGGATACTTTTGAAAGGATCTCTTCCGTTCATCTACCAAACGAAAGGATACTCCTTTTTGATAATTTGACTCGCTATCCTTTCTGAACTTGGGTAACGAAATTCAATTTCTCGAAGCTTCAAACTCCCACTACTCTAAAATATTTGAGAGCTAACCCTTGTTGCATAGGGTTTCTATACCCGAGACACATGAACCTTCAGATGGTTCTTGGTCAATTATCCATAATCTTAGTTGGGTTTTTGGATAAGGTCTTCGGTACTTTTCAAAGTCCCTAGGCTACTGTCCTGAATGAAGTTCCTTCCCAACTCACCAAGTTATGAGCTATGACACTGGGGCAAGGTAACCTCGTGGGTTTACCATAGTGTTAGCCATACCAAGGAGCTTACTCTGACTCTAAGACATGATGCAATTCCCTGGGGAAGGTTCTTTCGGGGGATTAAACTAGAACATCATGAGAATCAGGCAAATGGGACGATTCTCATTGGAACAGACTCATGCTCTGGACTTACTCAGTTTATACAGAAACTAATTGTGGCATATAAGTTTAGACATACATTCATTATTTCCAATCTAAAATACCAGGAAATCATAGCATACATAAACCATTTATGTACGTATAAACATGAGCACGTATCCATGATATTAATTTCAAAATACAAGGGGTGATCGTTTCCACCCAACCATAGGCTCAGTCACTCCCAACGGATTTATCGTTGGTCGCCCCTGAGCTTAGACCACGATGCTCTGAGATTCAATCTCTTACTTCCATCTCAATGGAAGTTAGGGATGAAGGTTACTCTCCTTCTCCCGATACAGAAAATACACGAGGAAGATGGTCACTCTCCTTCTCTTGTCTTGATCTGGGAGCTGAGGTTCTCCTCTGCAATCTTTTCTACTTCCCCTCTAACCACACCTACACTTTCTTTCTTGCATCCCTCTACAAGATTGTGTGTGGCGCGAATTTTCCTATCTGTGGTCAGGTCTTAGAGATTTACAGATGGGTGTTCCACCCCATCCCCTCATTAACTCTTGAGGAGCCTCTCCACCTACCATCCTGAAAAAATTTCATTCCTGGGTCAGAGAGTTGTTTTGGTCTTAAGCAAGTAAAACCAGTAAGGTATTGGTTCGGTGGAAGTTAATGCAACCATTCTAGGTCCCTTCCACCACCTTTTCATTAGCCATCGTGGTCTCTTTTAGCACATCCCCTTCCCAGTAGTCATGCAACACACATTCATGACATAATTTACATTCATTGACCTTTTATATAAAGGTCCATCAAATAAAACATTCACACCTTCAAGTTTCCCATAGTTCCTAGCCAATATAGTTATATTTATAGATTGGGGGAAACAGGGTGTTACATTAATGTATTCTACTCACACACTAGGAATTATGGAAACACAGAATTATGGAAAAAAAGAGTATTTGTTCAATGCATGTATGTCCTTCCAACATGAATGGTAAAGTATATATATTACAAATGGAGAAGGATATTTTTTCTACATTTTCAACCTTTACGTTTTTCCATCGATGGAATCTTACTAGGGAGTCTTTGCTAAAACAATGCACATTTAATTAAATATATATTTTTTAATGCGCAAAATAATTTGGTATATGAGAATCTTTCACATCGAACATAAAAAAATAATAATACATGACTTTTAAATAGAGATCATAAACCATTTGAGATTTAATTTTTGGATTATGTGTCGTTCACATCAAGGATATGTTATCACTTATGTAAAAGAGATGATTATGACTACTAGATTAATACAAGAAAAAGAAAAAACAAAGAAACACACTAAAAACACAATGTACCTAAAAGCATGATAGACTAAGTTGAACTTCAACTAACTTATAGTGTCAAAATATCCTAGCACTTTGTGCCACTTTGTTTTCTTTCAAGGTAATATTTGTGCATCATATAATGTGTGCACACTATTTTTTACAATGATTATGGAAGCATAATGGATCCATAAGTGATAAGACAACAAATAGTACATGCATTATCAATGAATGTGTTGTTTAAATTCAAAAAATCGCATTAATAGTGGTTTTACTTCTAAGTGATGCTTCTTTAGGACTAATGGGCTATAAATAGGTCCCAAAATAGTCTAAAAAATAATGTAGAACAAACACAAAATT
>WSFP011430909.1:0-21654 GCA_009831015.1 Picea engelmannii | reverse complement strand
AATGTATGGTATGTTATAAATGTGTTTCTAGATACTTTTGAGGTAACTAACCATTTATTCCACTAATTTTTTAATGAATCTTGTCACACAATGAAAGAAGAAAATGGTTTATTTAATTCATGTTTAATGACAATGTACATTTCTATTGCTCACTAATTGCAGGTTATTGAAAGATAAGGTACTTCCAAGAGACAATTTCTTGCCTCATATCTACGCAGAGGCAAAGAAAATGATAAAAATGTTGGGTGTTGAGTATTGTTGGGACAGGGGCAAACCCAAGGTTCAACTCTAACAATGCACCAAAAAATCCTAACTACTGGCCCTTTCAGAAACACCTGCGAAGTAGATGAAGTCTCACCTAAAGTAGCAATAAGGGGGGTTGTAGGACACATGTGTCTACAGCCAGGGGAAATGAAAAATGATTCTAGAAAAACAACGCAATATAATCTAGAGAGTCTTTAACAATCTTATACTTAGCTTCGCGAAGTTAGTTTAGGTATCCTATATTCAATGGTGAAAATAACCATGCAGTAACAGTATAATAGATAACAAATAACACAACATCAATCACAAATAACAACAAGATATACATGGTTCACCCTCTCCCTAGGGCTACGTCCACAGAACTGTGTTTCTTGATATAATAGATGAAAACATACAGTTCTATCTGTGCACTTAGCTGCAGATCCTTCTCTCTCTTCATCTTTATTTTCCCTCCCTATGCACCCTGCTGCAGGGTTGATCTTCGCACCCAACTGAAGATCTAGAATATAAGAATTCTCTATAATAAAATACTTCTACCTCTCAATATTTCTATCGCCAACAACCAACCTCTCAACTCTTTTAGAGATTTATTTATACATTTCATGACTCTTAGACAACCCTAGACCGAAGTCCAGGTGCACCAACCCTAGGTACCAAAAACCTCCTTTTCAGGACTTCACCAACCTATCCTTCCTTCTTCTCCACGAGGTGCTCCAAAGCGACTATTAGTGTCTTCTTCCGCTTGCTGACCTGTCCACAATTCATCTTCCTTGCTTCTTTGTCTTCCTTGATCTTCTCTTCCAATGACTTGATTTCCTTTTACTTCACTCCTTCTAATCTACTTCTTTAACCACTTCGCCCCCTCTTCATTTTTTGTGCCTTCCATGCTCTTCATACCTTGTCTTTCTTCTTCTTTAATCTTTTCTTTCTTCCTTCAAGGGCCAACATGCCCCAAACACTCACATGTGACTCGTACTGAGTCACTGCAGGGTTGAACCTCCTGTATTGCTTTGACTGTAGACTATGCGAAGCATCCTGTGATTTCTGCTCTGTCGCTTCCTATCATGTGCATACTATCTTTTCTGTGTCTGGTACCCAATTTCAACTGCACCTGGTACCTAGACCCTTCTTCCTTTTCTTTTACTGAGAGCTATAGGGAAACTGGTTGTCACAATACAACTTCAATTGCATAGCTCCACCCTCTGTAACATAGGAAACCTTGAATGGCCCAAGCCAATGTGTCCTGGAATTTCCTGGATGCTTCATGAACTTTTTGTCGTATAAAAGTACCAAATCTCCTTGTTTGAATGCTTCCTCTTGATTCGTCGGTCATGGTAAGACTTTTCTCACTCTTTTTGCACATACTGATGAAATCCTATAATGAACCTGTCTTCCTCTAGTTCCATCAACTGCGCGAGCCTGTCTTGAACAACGCGTCATCCATACCTGTAAATGCTGCAATTCTTAAGCTAGGAACCAAGTATTCCATAGGTACCATTGCTTCCAAGCCATAAACTAACTTAAAGGGAGTCTGCGTTGTTAACTTTTTGCTAGTAGTTTGATAAGCTCATAACACTATTGGAATTCTTAAATCCCAATCATCTCCGTTAACACTGCAAATATTAGTCAGTGCTGTCTCCAAGATCTTATTGAAAGCTTCGACTGTACCATTCACCTATGGTGGTATGGAGTGCTCTTCTAATGGTGAACTTCGAACTCCTGAGTCAAGGCTTCAATATTTTTGTTGATGAATTGTGTGCCTTGATCACTCATAAGGATATTTGGGAATCCAAATCTAGTTATGATATCATCAAAGATAAACCATGCATATGTAGCTGCACTACAGTCCTTAACTTCTCTTACATCTTCCCATCTGGTCAAATATTCTGTAGCAATGATAATGTATCAAGCTCCTGTGCGCTTCCCTAGTGGGTTGATAGGTCCCACAAAGTCAATGGACCATTTCTCAAATGCATGTAAAGTTAGTTGAGGTGATAAAGGCATATCATCCCTTCTTGACGAATTTCCTACTCTTTGGCATACATCATAGGCTTTGTAGTATTCCTTAACATCCTTGTGTAAAGTGGGCCACCAGAGGCCAGCTCTGAGAACCTTCTGCACTGTTTCTTTCCCTACATAATGTCCTCTTGCGATGCCTTCATGTGCTTTTGCAAGAATCAATGGTATTTCTGCCTCCATAACACATCTTCTTAAGATCTCATCTGCTCCCATCTTATATAACTGTCCAGCTATAAGTTGAAAATCTGCAGCGCGGAGTACCAACTCTTTCTTCTGAATAACTGTGTACTCATGAGGTGCCATTCCCGTGGACATGAACTGGACTATCTTGACGAAGTGATCATTGAATTTTCTGATTGCCAACAACTATGCATCTGGTAGTGTATCATCCAAGTTGGTAGGTTCCTCGCCATATTCTAACCTGGATAAGTGATCAGGTCCTTTATTCATCCTTCTCGTCTTGACCACGATCTCAAAGTCATACTCCTAGAATAATAGTATCCATTTGCATATTCTTCCCCCCAAAACTGGCTTGTTGACTAAGTAATTTAATGCAGAATGATCAGTGAACATCTTAAAATGTCCTCCCAAAAAGTAGTGTCTAAACTTTTGTAGTGCATATACCATATCTAAGCCTTCTCTTTCAGTGGTAGTATAATTCCTTTCAAATGAAGAAAGCTTCCTGCTAGAAAAGTCTATAGGGTGGTCATTATCTTCTGCTCCTGGTTGTGCTAAGACTGCTCCTAATGCAATGGACGAAACATCGACATGAACATTGAACTCCTTACTCCAATCTGGAAAAACTAAGATAGGCGCAGTGACCATTTTCTGCTTTAGTGTGTCGAAGCTCTGCTGGCATTCTTCTGTCCATTGAAGCTTACTATCCTTCTTTAATAACTTCTCCATGGGTGTTGTTATCTGTGCATAACCCTTAATAAACTTCCTATAATACACATTGTGCCCCAATGTAGTGAGCAACTGTCTAATCGAAGTAGGAGGAGGTAGATCAACAATGATATCAATCTTATAAGGATCTACCAACAACCCTTGCTTACACACAATGTGTCCTAGAAACACCCCAAAAGGTGAAAAGAAAATACACTTCTTCAAGTTCAGGGCAATCTGACATTGCTTGCACTTAGCTAACATTAATCTCAAACATTCAATATGATCTTTCCGAAGACTAAAAACGGTCCAGTCATCAATGTATGCCTCCAAAAACTTATGTAAAAATTCTTTAAATGCTTCGACCACCACCCTAGAAAATATGGTTGGTGCGTTCTTCAAACCAAAAGGGATCACAGTGTACTGAAAAGAACCCCATTCTGTTGCAAATGTAGTCTTATGTCTGTCCTCCTTAGCAATTCTAATTTGGTGATAGCTTGAAAATCCACCTGTGCATGAGTAAACTTCATGTCCTCCTACATTATCTAGAACTTCATTAGTAAAAGGTGTAGGGAATGGATCATGTAAACATGCATCATTCAATTTCCTTAGATCTACACAGATTCTGATTTCTCCTGACTTCTTATCTTGGACTAGATTAGGGTTGATCCATTCATATTCTTCAATTGGTTCTATGATTCCTGCTTCCTACATTCTATCTAATTCAATCTTAACTTTATGCTTGTACTTGGGATTCAGTCTATAAGGCCTCTGCTTGATAGGATTTGCATCTTCTTTCAAAGGAATCTTCATTTCTCCCATGGGCCCTTTAATGCCCTTCATGTCTGTGAACTTGGTTGGAAACAAGTCCTGATACTCATTCAATAGTTCTGTAATCTTACTAATAATAGCATCATCCCAATAGTCTCCAACATTTGCTAACTTAGGTGCTTGTTCCATTCCAATGTTAACGTTCTTAATTTTAATAGGCTTCCCTACAAAAGGTAATTCAATCCCTGGCCCTTCTATATCTCTTTGTCCTTCAGTTTCTGAAATTTTCACATTCCTAGTGTCATCATCTTCATCAACATTAATATTATAAAAATCCTGTAACCGTTGAAAAGGCGTAGTCCATTCATCTTCTTCTTGTTCAAAAGGGGGGTTATATACTTCCTCAAAGACCTTCTGTCTTGTAATTTGTAAAGCTTGATCTACTGGGGGGTACTGAATTTCAAATAGGAATGTAGCCATAAAATTCTGGGACATACCATACCAATCATTAGTGGCTAAGCATAGTTCTTCTTGAAGATACTAGTTGATAGGCGTAGTATCTAAGGTGATAATGAACTTATGTACCCATTGTTCTTTGGTAATGTTGCTCTAGGTTTCCTTGCAATGTCGCACATGATCCTTAGTGAAACTCTAACCTGTGTATCGAACGTCGCAACCTTCAGCTTGGTCTGAAAAGCGCACTATCAATAAGATGCGGCATTGTACCCACTCCACAATGTTCTTCTTATGTGTTCCCCACCATCTAGCTGGTGTTGCTTCCAAGGCTTCATCTAGTGCCAACAATCTCTGTTGTACTAGTACAATTCTCTCAAATTCAACTAGAAATGTCTCTAAATTATTCAAGCCATCAAATGTAGGAAGATTACTTACTTCTGTGCCAATCCAACGAACTATCTTGGTCAATCTAGCACACCTCCACGTAGAGACTTCATACATTTTGTTATGCCAATTTTCCAATGCTTCTTCCGAATCTAATGAGCATGCACTTTCACTTCGCCAACTTATATTTCCATTTGCTATAGGATTAATATAATCCTGCTGTCCTGCTGTCAGTTTGTAGATGTTTTCTAGCTCATATGCACGGTCTTCTTCTCTTATAGGTTCTGTGTACCTGTGACCTTCATCATGATCAAGAGGTGAAATGACCCTAAGGCCATCACTTTCAAATGTCATTCTTCTCCTTTTTAGGTCAACAACAGTCAAATTGTTGAAATCCCAATCAATTCCTAACAACGTAGGGTAGGGGAAGCTATCATCAACAATCTCAATCACTTCAAAGTCCGTGAATGTCCTCACTCCATCGATGTCTACAGGGACATGCTCTAGTATTCCAAAGGGGCTAACCGCCTAGTGATTAGCCATACTGAGCCTAATAGGAGAGTAAATAAATTTAGGTTTTCCCATCAATGCCCAAGTATGCTTTGTCATTTAATTCTGATCCCAAATCGAGGACCACATAGTCTATGTTGTAGTCTCCAATCTGAGCACTAAGGTGCAGTTCCTTGCTTGTCCTCCTTTTTCTAGATACTTGATTCACAACTCTACTCAGCAGAGGATATACTCTTCCAATTTCATACTATCTTATCAGGTGTTGTAGTTCCTGCACAACTCTTTCATCTTTAATCAAGTTGATGAAAGTATACAAGAAGTCCATAAGCTTGCTTACCTCTTTTCCTTGCCTGAGTGGGAAAAATTGATTAAATCCTGGAGGCATTTTAGATTCCTTTACTTCTGGTTGTGCCCTATATGAAGAAGCCTGTTCTCCTACAAATTCTTTCCTTGCTTCTTCGAAAGTACACTTTTCTCTCCTTGGATCAAACAACTGTGCCTTCTCTGTACCTCTTCTGATCCTTGATCCATCTGTAGTATTTCTTGGAGTCACCCTATCTTCTTCTATGACAATGCCTCCTCTAGTAATAACAATGACTCTAGGATCCTCACCACGAGGTTCCATTGATATTAGTTAGACTTGCTAGTTTCCACCTCATCTTTCCTGAAGTTTAGCTAACAATACTGGACAGTCTTCGATGACATGATCGAATGAGTTACAATAGTTGCAAGTAGTACAGGGGTTCTAACAATCCCTTTCCAAATGTCCTGGCTGGGTGCAGTTATAGCAGATAATCTGACCTCGACCTCGACCAATGCCTCCTCCTCGTCCTCTTCCTTTGAACCCACCATGAGAGTTGAAGTTTCCTCTTCCTTGGGAGTTGAACTACGCAACATTCCCTTCTTGCTGTAATTCTCCTTGAATTCTATATGTATCCCTTGACCTTTCATGCACGAGGTCATAAGCCCTACAATCCTTCTCATCATGCCCCACATATTTGCATAATGTACAATAAAGGTTGGTGGGTGTCTAGACACATTTCTACATATAATATCATTCACCAGGGTGATGTCTATTTCTACATACCTCACACCAAGGTAAAGTAGCTTGCTTCAAAGGGTTAGGGGCTCTAGAGGCAAAGTATTCATTAAATAAGGGTCATTTCTCTTTGTCATGGCCCTCTAATTTACATATGATACACTAGATGTCTTCTCTTTTCTCTTTTCCTTTGTCCTTCATATATTCAACCTATAAAGATAAGCTAGTTAATTGATTCAAAATCTGACTCATACCTGGTCTGGATTTAGGACAGCGGTAGACCCAGGGTTCAAATCTAACAATGCACCAACAAACCCTAACTACTATCCCTTTCAGCAACACCTGTGAAGTAGATGAAGTCTCACTCAAAGTAGCAATAAGGGGGGTTGCAGGACACATGTGTCTACAACCAGGGGAAATGCAAAATGATTCTAGAACAACAACGCAATATAATCTAGAGATTCTTTAACAGTCTTATACTTAGCTTCACGAAGTTAGTTTAGGTATCCTATCTTCAATGGTGAAAACAACCATGTAATAACAATATAAAAGATAAAAAATAACACAAAATCAACCACAAAGAACAACACGATATACCTGGTTCACCCTCTCCCTAGGGCTACGTCCACAAAACTGTGTTTCTTGATATAATAGATGAAAACATACAGTTCTATCTACACACTTAGCTTCAGATCCTTCTCTCTCTTCCTCTTTATTTCCCCTCCCCACGCACTCAGCTGCAGGGTTGATCTTCGCACCCAACTGAAGATCCAGAATACAAGAATTCTCTACAACAAAATACTTATACCTCTCAATATTTCTATTTCCAACAACCAACATCTCAACCCTTTTAGAGATTTATTTATACATTTCATGACTCTTAGACAACCCTAGAACGAAGTCCAGGTGCACCAACCCTAGGTACCAAAACCCACCTTTTCAGGACTTCGCCAACCTGTCCTTCCTTCTTCCCTGTGAGGTGCTCCAAAGCGCCTATTAGTGTCTTCTTCTGCTTGCTGACCTGTCCATGATTCATCTTCCTTTCTTCTTTGTCTTACTTGATCTTCTCTTCCAACGAATTTCTTTCCTTTTACTTCGCTCCTTCTTTTCTGCTTCTTTAACCACTTCGCCCCCTCTTCGGTTTGTGTGCCTTCCGCGCTCTTCATACCTTGTATTTCTTCTTATTTAATCTTTTCTTTCTTCCTTAAAGGGACAATAAGTACATATCGTACCATGCATGTTCGAATGGTTGTATTCTATATATAAATGAATATGCAGACAAAGAGATATGTCCAGAATGTGGGCATGCCATGTACGATAAAAAAAAAGGGTAAGTGTTGTAATCTAGGTAAAAGTAGGGGATTGTTACGAGTAGTTCATTACATAAGCATGCATAGAATCACATTCTCATACATATAGAAAAACACATACACAAAGTAGTGGAAGTGCAAAGAACAACACTTTATTATATATAGATGTGTTAATACAACACAAAAAGAAACCCTTTCCTTGATACATGATCATCTATTTATACATACATATTCAGTTACTAGGCAATTGTAACTACTTAACTGCCTAGGTCAGTCAGTTTAACAGACACTTCGAACAACTTGTACTTCCAACTTCGACATTCGAATGACTAATTCTTAGTCGGTTGTTGGGTCTAGCTGACAGAGTCGACTAGCCCTTACAACATCTCCCCCCACCTCAATTCCTTAGTCGTCTCGAGCAAGCGAGGAGTATGGAAAATTTTCTTTTACATTGGTTGTTTTTACAAAATGAGAGAGAGAGAGAGAGAGATGCAAAATTTTCTGGTGCTTGAAGAAGTTATGTAGCTATATCTGACTGTCCTGTTGGCATATTTCGGGGGCCGTTGATCGACTCGACTGGTTCTTTTGTTTTGCTCCCTGGGTCAGCTTCAAATGTTGTTTGGAATATGCTAGGTGCCACTTGCTATAGGTGCTAAACAAATTCATGCCATGCACTAATTGATTGGTGTGCTTCCATACCTAGTATCTTCATTTGTCATAGGTGATTCAATTTTTCTGATATCTTTGCGTCCTGCACTATGGTTGATTCTAGGTCGACTTGTTGTTCTCCTTGTTGAGTCTTGTTTCTAACTTGGTTGAGTCAGTCGACTACACTATCAGTCTCTCTCTGTGCTTAATGGACTTCCCTTTTCCATTATTTCTCCTGTTGTGCCAATTGTGTTTTTAGTACTCTGTCCTTAGCCAACTGACTTGTCAAGGCATCCTTTATCTTTATGTCAGTTGTGATGTTTCTGATTTTTTCTACATTTTTGACCGTGGAATTTTGTGCCCTGATATTTCTATATGTAGCTGCAAAGTATGAAGGCCAATTACTCACCTCCACATTAAGATTTGATGCCTACCTGATGGTGTCATCCAAGTTCTGCCTTACTTTCTTAAACTTAGTGTATTCTTCAGTCATGGTGGTGGTTGTCTTCTCCTATAGTTTTTGATTTGCTCTGATTGCTAGGATGTGTTGCTGCTATATGCTCTTCTTTTCCTATTGAAGAATCTCGACTTGATGTTGTCTTTATGTGTTATATTTTACCAACCTTTTGACCAAGTATTTAAAATATGCCACGGGGCTCTTAGTTTCTAGAAACCGCTCCATCCCTAAATGCTTCTTGACTTCCTCTTTGCATTCTTGTAGTATTTTCCTCTGATCCTCCTTTATTTGTGACACTCGACTTCCTTCCTTAATACATTTTTTCCACCTCTTTGCTGATTCTTTTGATATATCTTGATGTAAGTCAAACAGGTGCTGGTCGGATATTCTTGTTAGGTCGAGTGTAGTTTCAGTAGCTGATCCGGGCAGGTTGGAAGGTCAGGTTGTTTTGATGATGATTTTTGGAGATTCATTTTTCTTACTCTTCTCTGAAGATTTTTTCGATCCCCCCCTTTATCTTGGCCTTTTGTTTTCTGTTGTGTAGGTGAGAGAGTCTGCTACTGCTGTGTAGATGAGTGAGTTTGATCAAAATTTTCCCCGTTTGTTGTTTTCTCCTATTGTGTCTGTTGTGTTTCTTTTTGAAAGGGAGGCTGTTTCTCCTGTTGTCATCCTTGTTATGTATCCTTAGTCGGGGGGTTTTCTGGAAGGGATTCCTTTATATGTTCCTACCTTTGTTGTTGTTCTTCCAAGTTATCTCGTTGCTTCATTTATTCTGCTTCTGTGGATATGCATGACATTGTCTCTACTAGCTCTGATTCATGAGTATTAACATCCTAGGTGATGACTTCCTAGGGCCCGACCTGTTGCTGTACATTTTCAAATGGATAAGCTGACTCTGTTGATGTTTTTGTGATTGACTCATGCTGCTCTAGCTCGTTGATTTCGATCTCTTCATCGACCAACGTGGACGGTTGATCCGACTCTATTTCTTTTGAAGACTCATCAATGATGAATTTTATTTTCTTCTTCTTTGTCGGTCATTGCTTGACTATTGCTACCTGCTCAGCTGGGGGGATTCTTGTGTCAATTCAATTGTTGAGTAGGTTTTTCTTTTCTTGTCGAATGTCAACTTTACTTGAATTCCATTTTTGTATGGTCTTTTGTAATCCTTGTCGGTGTGACTATATCGGTTTGACTCTTGAGGATCTTCTTCTTCTTTGTTCCCTTTGTTTCAATTTGCCGAATTATATCTTTGAGTTGCTTGACTTGTTGTTTTTGTTGTTTTTCTTTCTCCATGGCCTCCTTCATTCCTAGTCTGAACGATGAGCTTAAAATATTCTTCAATGTAGCTGTCTCCTATTGGTTCTTCTTCTCTGACTGCTTAATTTTTTCAACAAATTTTCTTGTAATGTTGGTCATCTTCTCCTGGATAATTGGGTCATTAAATTCAATTCCTTCAATGGATTGAAAAGTCTCCCACCAAATCTCTTATGTGTCAAAGGATATTTCTTCGAATTTGACTTCCTTTTTACCTTTATCTTTCTTTGCTAACTACTTTATTTTTGTTAGTGAGGGCCTTGCAGGGATAATTGCTAGTGCTTCTAGGTATTTGATAACGGGGATGGCACATAATTCCGCTTCTCTTTCCTCTTCCTATTGTCAGTGGGTAAGAGTAAATACCAATGGAAATCCTGGTTGATTAATTTCCAGGGGGATTTTGATCTCATGTCCTGACTGTCTTTCTAACTCAGTAAAGATTTATTATGTTGTTGGATGATAATGTAGTTCTTCTGGTTCCGGGGCTAACTCAAATCTGCACAAAAGTTTGGTGTAGTCGAGTTCTAGTTGAATATGAAAGAGCATCGACATGGACTGGCGAATTTATTTCTCAACACACATCTATGTGAGCTATTATTTAAGTTTACGAACCACAGTCGAAACATTTCTTATGGGGGCAACATGCTAGAGGCACCAACTTTCTCTGCTGCAAAAATTATGTATTTTTCCATTGCTGGTACTTTCTTTATTAAGAAAGCAGGTTCGTAGACCGAGCTATATTTCTCCATTAATATCCATATTAGTAAGGAAGGGAACTTGATAGACTTAATTGATTCTTAACATTCCTTGTACTTTGTTCAGATGGTGTCGACCATATATTCTGCCCAGTTGAAGATTTCTGACTTCTGAAAGTTTTGGCCGATTGACTTTACCATAGTCATTTTGACGTCGAACGGCCGACCAGTTGGTGTAAAGCACATGGATACAATTATTGCCGTCCATATTTCCCATAGGTTGGAGATTTTGTAAGTAAGTAACCCTTTAGAGTTCTAATTTGTTGTCGACCCGGTTAACAACTGCATCCAGTCATTTGCATTGGAATTTTTCGACACCTTGACCCAAATCTTCAGAATGCCGATGATTCAATGAATGAGTCCCCCTGTTATTGTTATTGGGTTATCAAGTAAGATATATCCATGATGATATCGACTAACAATGAATTTTTTTTCCTCTTCTTTCCATCGACCTAAGTCGGCAACCTGCGGTGCTCCTAAGAGGTGTCTGATTCTCGCATTTTCCATGAATTCTATTTCAACCTTCCAGCGATCATCCTCCATCCCCCATTCTGTGAAGTTTTTCCATTGTTTACTCCAGTCCATCTCCTTTAGCCGCAATTGTCAGATGTTCTACATCCAGATTTGCAACAACATTTCGGTTGCTCTATTGAAATTTTGTCTTAATATTGGTTCTTCCACTATATTAGAGGCTTGAACTTTCATTCTCGGCATATCTAAATTGAGTTCGTTCCTGTGCTCAATCGACTCTATACTCTCTTGCGGGGGAGAGAATAAAAATGATGTGAATTCGTAGGCGTCTTCTAGATTTATAGTAGGGAGTGGTAAATTCAGATTAAATGCGACCAACTATTTCACAGAATCACGCACCTCTGTCATAATTGTTGATGGGTTGGTCAACTCGTATGAGGGGATGCCTAGGGTAGTGCCTAGTTGGAACACATGCGAGTCTTGTCAAGCATTAGTTGTGGCAGTTTCAAATTGATTGTTGTATGTTTCAAGTTGATCCATAGTTATATCAGTGGCTGCGTAGTGGTATTCTACGTCGCGTCAATCATTCATTTTTCTATCATGTTTGGCGACCCTTTCCTTTGGCATCTTAAGTGCATTGTCCTTTCTGGAGTCAGAATTTTTGTGGTTGGTTTTTCCTCGTGCTCAATCGACTAAGTCTCCTATGTTAATCCTTGGTCAATACATGAGTCAACCGCTTCTTGATTTTGTATCATTAGGTTTCCTATTTTTGGTTCTTTCTGGTCCATGGTCTTGATAATTACTCTGCTCATCTTTTTTTATAGTAATTCTCCTTACTTGTATGATTGCTTCGCTCGCTTGATTGGGATATTCCTCGATCAATCAACTGTCTCTTCTTGAGTAATTATCGCAAGTCTGGAGATGGGGTCATGTGTCTATATTGTCTTCGTCTTCTTTCTTCCGCAATTCTATGGATTGACCATGGGCTTGTTTCTCTCTCCATTCTTCTTTTTCCTTACTTTTCTTCAAGGCTTTGGGACTTCTTTAATACTTGATTTTACCTATAACATTTTTTTGTACCTGAATTCTTTATAACTAATTTTAGTTTATTAATGTAAGAATAATTTATTTTCATAGTAATGTTATTAATGTATATTTTTTGACTTTGACCAGGATGTTACATACGAATTTCCAGTTCTAGTCGGTCTCTGTTGGCATTATTTTTGCGAACTTTTCCACCAGGGTTCATGATTCTTATGTATTATACTTATTTAATTGAGCTCCATTAATTAATTTTTTAAATGGATTCCCCAACAAAGTTTGTAGTTGAACCACTGCCGTTGGTTGAATATCTTCTATAATATATGAACCAAGCCATGATGTTTCTAACTTCCTGAGTTTTCCTTTGACTTGACTATCATATAATAAAACCATGTCTCCATTTTTCATCTCCTTATTTTTTAGATGTCGATCATGCCACACTTTCTGTTGTTTATTTTGTACTTCTTGGTGGTGCATTTCTATTACTCTTCCTTCTTTTAGCTTATTCAATTGGTAAATTCGATCATTCAAGATTCTGCCTTGGTCGAATTTGGAAACAACTGCTACCCTATATGAGTTGGCCCAGTAGTGAAGTGGGATCACAACTTCTTGTCCGTAGAATAATTTAAAGGGGGTCTGTCCAGTTGATCTCTTATATGCAGATCTATTTTCCCACAAAAATGCAGGAATTTTGTTATCCCAATCATTCTTGTCGACACTACATTTTTAGTGAGTCCTTTGTGTAGCGTTTTATTAAATAATTTCACATCACCATTTTCTTTGGGATGGTATACAGTTGTTCTTCTGTGATCAATGAGAAATTTATTTAGAAGGTTTTGGATTGTCTCATTTACAAAATGTGTCCCTTGATCATTGATTAGTGTTAGTGGACATCCAAATCTTGTTATTATGTTCTCATAGATAAATTCCGCTGCGACTTATTTAGTACATGTTTCGACTGGTTCTGCTTCCACCCACTTGGTCACATATTCGACTTCAGTAAAAATATATTTTGTGACTGTTCTTCATTCTCTTTGGGGAAATGGACCGACAAAGTTGATGACCCATATTTCAAATGGTAGGTTAGAGTTTACCGACTGTAATGGAATTTCATTTTTCCACAGAGTTCAACCCATTCTTTGGTAGCTATGACATTTTTTAACATATTCCAGAAAATATTTGTGTAGGTTCGACCACCATAGACCCGCATGAAGTATATTTTGAGTTGTCATGTCGGCTTAGAAGTGCCCCCCAGTTGGCTCTGTATGTGCTTCGTTGATGATGTCTTCTCGTTCATGTTCTAAAGCATATCTCCTCAAGACATTTTTGTGTCCCATTTTACACAGATATCCATTTATGATGGTGAATGACGTCGCCCTTAGAGATAACACTTTCTTTTTATTTGCAGGGAGATCTTCGGGTTCCTTCCCCTCTTGCAAGAAAATTTTCATTTCTTCTAGATCTTTTGGGGCTGCCTCAACACGAAATATATGCACATCTAGAAGGTCGTATTCTATGTCGGTCGGGTCCTCCCCTGTCTCCAGTTGGGATAGATGGTTGGGCTTGATGTTCCTTTTTCCTAGTCAGATGATTGTATCGAATTCAAATTATTGGAATAAAAATAACCAATGAAAGATATTTCTTTGATGTACAAGTTTATTAACTAGGTACTTTAGTGCCTGATGATCTGTAAAAAATGTGAAAGGGTTCACAAGTAAATAATGTTAGAATCTATGCAATGAAAATATCATGGACAAGGCTTCCCTTTCTGTGGTCGAGTAATTCCTTTCTTCTTTATTTAGCTTCCAACTGGTGTAAGCATTAGGGTGGTCGATTGTGTCATCATATGGTTGTGCGAGAACTGACCCTACAACGACATCTGAAGCATCAACAGGTACGTGAAATCTTCTCGATGAGTCGGGGAATTTTAGTATAGGAGCTTTGACCAATTTTTTGTTTAAGAATTTGAAGGACTCTTGGTAGTCTTGGCTCCATCCGAACTCAATTTCTTTCCGAAGCATCTTATCCATTGGAAAATTAATATCTCAATAGTGGCTTATAAATTTTTTGTAATACCTACTATGTCCGCGAAATATTTTAATCTGTTTCTGATTTACAGGTGGTTTCAAGTCGCAGATGATTTTGATTTTCGCCATGTCGAATTTTACACCATCTTTGCATACCACGTGTCCTAGGAGAATGCCAATTGGGGTGGAAAAGATGCATTTCTTAATATTGAGAGAACATTTGATTTGTCTGCATCGTTCAAGCATTAATTTGAGCCATTGCATATGGTTTTTAAATAGGTTGTGTATAGTCTAGTCTTCGAAATAGATAGCCATTGTCTTGTAGATGTATTCTTGAAAATAATGTCGGGGCATTCTTTAGCCCAAATGGCCTTATCTTATAGGAGAAGGAGCCAAATTCAGATACAAATGTCGTCTTTGGTTGGTATTCTTTAGCTATAGGTACTTGATTGTATCCCGAAAACTTGTCTATGAATGAATAACATTCATGACTTGTGACTTCACTGATTATTTCATCAGTGAATGGGGTGGGGAATAGATCCATCAGAGTCAATTTGTTGAGTCCTCGGAAGTCGACATAGATTCTTAAATTCTTAGGGTCATTCTTATTCAGTTGGATCATCATAGGAATTTCCCAATCTGCTTTGTCGATTGAATATATGATGCCTGCTGCTAACATTCCATCAATTTCTTTTTGGACGATCAACTTATATTTGTGTGATAATTTATAGGGTCATTTTTTAATCGGCTTTGCCCCAGGGATGAGTTCAATTTTCATTTCTCCCATTTCTTCTACAAGTCCTTTTAAATATTTATAGTCTTTGGCAAATAAATCTTGGTATTCCTTTAGCAAGTCAACTATGTCAGCTGTTTGATTTTCCGACTAGTAGTCACCTACTCGTGCCATTTTGGGTCGATTGTCATTTGATATATCAAACTCTTTTTTCTTTATTTCAACATTCATCCATTCAAGTGGTTTTGCTTCGTCGAGGTGTTGTTCCCCTTCTTTGACTTTGGTGAAGCTTTTCGGGAAGTTGGGTTGTTCAAGTTCATCCTTTTCTTCCTTGGTTATTTTTACTAATGATTTTCCATAGTTTTGCATAACTGGGTGATCACTTTTCTATCAAAATCTTTGGCTAGGACAACTTGTGTTTTCCATGTTGATTCTTCGGGTTGTTGTATTTTTCATTATTCTTTGTCGAAATAAGGTGGCATGTCGATGTCGGCCCTATGTCGACTATCGTTTTCTCCCTTTCTTTTTGTGTGGATGGAGTCGTTTTTTCAAGAAAAAAATTTGATTTGTTGGGTTGCTTCTCTTAAATGTTCTTATTCTAGGGTAAATTCAAAATATTTGATAAAGTTTTCTCTGGTGTCAGGCTAGTTGAGTGTGTGACCACACACTTCTTTAATTTTGTACCATTTGTGTGGTATTTTTTCTAGAGTATTTGGAAGCATATGCGGCCATACTCTTTTGTCTCTGTAGCCTATTTTGCGCCATTCATTTTCGTAATGGTGAATGTGTTCCACTAGGTCATATCCGATTTTGAAGAGAGTAATATCGACTATTTTAGCTAGCTTATTTTCTCCAAAGCGTTCTATAAAGTAAATCGACACGGTTCTCCAAGTATGTAGTCTTTGGGAATATGTTTCCCACCATCTTACGGCTTGGCCTGTGAAAGTTTCTACTAGGATTTGGGTTCTACCATGTTCTCTTACACATTTAGAAACTTCTTTAACATGTGTCAATGGTGCATTTCATTTGTTATAGAGCAGTGGCCTTTTTGTTGTATTTTCGGCTGGAATTAGAGTGGGAGTTTTTTCGTAGCCTTTTCTCATATAATATGGGTACTTCTTGGATGGAAAAACATGTTCTTGGATGTTTATTTGGGATGGATTCAATGGTTCAACAGTGTTTTGAGTGTGCTTCATAATTTTCTGTCTACCAATTGTATAGAGTCAAGTCGGAGTTGTGTTCGACCAACAGGGGAGATTCTGCTGAGATTTCTCCTTGAACATTTGGTTTGACATAATATCTTTGTTCATTGATTACATGGTTCAAACATTGAGCTTCTTGATCTTCATCCCATGATTCACTCCAAGGTTTCCCTTCATTAGGGTCCAAGGGGATTATTATTTTTCTTCCACTCTCTTTTAACTTGATTCTGTCCTTTTTGAGGGAGATAATGGCTTGCATTTATCATCCCCGTGGCCGAACGTCGAAAAGTGTTGCATATGATGGTATTCCTTCAACTAAGTTGATCACCTTGAAGTCGACTAGTGTCGCTATACCCATAATTTGAGTTTTGACATTTCTGAGTATGCCTATAGGCTCTATTAATCTTTGGTATGCAAGCTTGAGGTAATTCAATGTTGGTGATAATGAAGGCCAACCCAACCATATCCACGTATCCCAAGGTAGGATATTTACTTGTGATCTAAAGTCGACGACTACTTGGTTAATCAATACCCCATGGATTTCCAAGATGACCCGTGGGTCATAATGTTTATGCTTATAGGAAAGTTGCTTGACATCTTTAGATGGTCTTTGCCCTTATTTATACTCTCTTAGTATATTAAGAAGATCCAACAATCGACCGACTGAATGATTTTACTTTAGGAGTTGTAAAAATTCTTGTACAATGTCTTCATTTTGTATTCCTCTATTTGGCTGGTCTTGATTAGAAATTTTGAAGAATTTAAGTGATTCCTTCATAATTTGTTCTTCTTTGTCTAGATTTGGAAATGGAATAAACATCCCTATATGTCGATCTTGTGAGGGGATATTATTAATATCTCATCCTGCATGTGATCTAGTGACAACATGTAGGTTCTTTGAATTTACCACTTGTTTCGAGACTGTGTGTAGGAGGTTCACATTCTTTTTGATCATGATCTTATCAAGTACTATCAGACAATCTTCAAGTGAATGATCATTGACACCACATATGTTACAAAATTTTAAGTTGACCCAATATTTTATTGGGTAGTCAAGGCTAATGTGGTTGTCTTTCCAACAATTGTAACAATAAGGTTGACCTCAACCTTGGAACCTAACTTGACCGCGACTGCCTCGACCTTGACCTCGACCTCGACCTCGACCATAATAGTCATTTCTTCTTCCGTAGTCATTATTCTAATTAGTTTCTTATGTATGATAGACTATTTGCATGTTTTTTCTATTTCATGTATTTAGTTAGCACTCAGATGTTTTATGGCTACGTGCTTCATAAATATGACACCATTTGGTATTTTTCAAGTTGCGCAGACAACCTTGCACAATATGGTCCGTCAAAGTTTCACATATGTTACAATATGTCTCAGCTTGCACTCATCATGCATTTTCTGATCCTGTTACTTGATCATCGAGACTACAAGTATCTTTGGTTTGACCCTCTTTGCAGCATGTGGTATACCAAAACTCGCTTCTTCTTAAGGTTATATTTTTTATGGTTTGCTGTAGATGTTCTATTTTTTCTTCTAGCCTTTTTGTTGACGAGGAGGTCGATGGGCCGTCATCGTCTGATTCAACACATTGTGCTTTCTATAATTTGTCTTCACATGATATTCTCTAGTAGAGTCATAATGGAGCTCATATTCATTGTAGTAATCCAACTACATACCATTGTACTAGTAGATTTTGATCGATTGTCGATGAGATTTGGATAAGGATATCTTTGAATCTTTTGTCGTATTCATGGATTGACTCGCCTGGTCTTTGCTTTATTTCTTTCAATTTTTGTGTGGCCAAGTGTGTAACATCTTAGACTTTGAAAAATGATAAAATTTTTCTCTTTATTTTTTATTTTGATTGATTTTGATTTTCTGTGAAATTCATAAACCATGTTAGAGCACGGTGTCGAAGATCAACACCAAATTGTGCCATTTGTTTATCTTCATCTGTGATGTCCACTGCATCCCAAAATTTTTCACATACGAACAAATGTTTTTTTGGGTCCTCATCTCCTTCATAAATGGGAATATTATTGAGTCCCATTGTTGTTTTGTTTCTACGAACAATAGATTTTTGTGATGTTTGGTTTATCACACTTTTCAACTGGGATGTTGTATTTTTAGTCGATTGTTGTTGTGCTGACTTGTATTTCAGTCGGTATTCTAATGGGTGGTATGTTAAAAGTAATTGTTCCTTCTTTGTTTTGAGGGTTTCTTCTTCAGTTTGGCAACTTTGATATTTGTACTCAACGATATGTTATTCCAATGAGCGTGTTGGTTCATGGTTATACTTTACTAAATTATTATGTTCCTTTGATATGAGATCTGGTAGGGGGGTCGACGTCGTGAGATCCTTTATGTGAACGAGCATGTTATTGACTTGTTTTAGGTTTATTTCAGATTGGACTATGAGCGTATTGCGTATATTCCCATGCTCGTTGGTTCTGTACCATAACCTCATGGAGTGTTCATCGATATGGAGCCTCTGCTAGAGGAATTATTTGATTCGAGGGTTAGTTACTTGAATAGGAGGAGTGCATATTGCGGGTCCTAAGTCTTCATAATCCATGCTTACGGGTTGGTCTACAAGTTGATGGTTTCCCATGCTAGCCTCTATCAACTGTACTTCATTAATTCTATCAGGGGTCGCCGCGGCTGCTGTTATTTCCAGATCTGGTCGATTAATGTCAGACTCAGACTGTTCACGCACTCTATCAGGATGAACTTCCCCGACTACTTTTATATTCGAGTTCTAACTGTGATACATGTTGTGGATCTCCTCTCTTTTATTTTTCCTCTTGTCTCGCTCCAATTTTTAGATGTCGGTCGTTTTTTCATAAATTTTCTTTCCTCTCGAAGACTTTTATGCTTTAGTTGAACAAACATTGGTATGCTCTTTTCTTACAACATCTCACAGATCAACCGACCCCCGATATTCACCCGACTTACTTGGAGTCGGTGGAGATGGCCATGTTTATTGTTTGAAGAAGTAGTCCCAGGCTTCTTTTGTATCTTTGCACCTTGCTTCTAGGAATTCCTTCCCACTTCTCGTCTTTCTCTTCCAAATTACTATTTCACAATGGTGTACGTAGTCAAGATCAATATTCAACAGTGCTGCCGAATCCTTTGTCGAGAAGAAATTTATGGAGCATTCTTGGGACTGTGCACAAAAATACATCGTGTAGTTCCATGTAATTTTTTTTTTTATTGTGTCGAGGAAAGTTTGATCCTCGATAGATTTTTCTGTTATATAATTTTCAAAAATTCTTTCAACCCACTCATGCAAGTTCTACATCCATCCACCGTTTATAATCTTGAGCATTAATTTTTTGTTGGGATTCAATTTACACATTACCAGATTTGTTGATGTACTCGAATATGGATTCTGGGATTGCTTCTAGAAATATTTCGCGAGTCTCTGAGAAAAATCACGATCTTTCTTCTGCTAGCGATAGGTTTTTTCTTCTTGCATAATTCTTAATGTAATTCTCAATTTTTCACTCCCACCATTCGCGTATGTCTTGTAAATTTATCATCTATGTGATATTCTACCTGCCCAGGTTCAGAACTACCAACAATGGAACCAATGTTGTAATCTAGGGAAAAATAGGGGATTGTTACCAATAGTTCATTACATAAGCATGCATGGAATCACATACTCATACATATAGACAAATACATACACAAAGTAGTGGAAGCCCAAATAACAACACTTTATTATATATATATATATGTGTGTGTGTGTGTGTGTGTGTGTGTGTGAATACATCACAAAAAGAGACCCTTTCCTTTATACATGATCATCTGTTTATACATACATATTTAGTTACTAAGAAGTTGTAACTACTTATCTACCTGGGTCGGTTGGTTTAACAGACACTTCAAATGACTTGAACTTCCAAATTTGATAGTCAACCGACTAATTCTTAGTCATACTGTCGAGTCTAGCTGAGAGAGTCGACTAGCCCTTACAACATTTTCCTTATAAGATATTAAGGCACATGCTTGCAATTCCAAGGATTAAATGGCTCTTTCATTCCAAAAAATTATCCGTGTTGCATAGGTGGTGTGCCTCACATAGAAGTGAGCCAGGAGTTATGTGAATCCCAACAGATTCAATAACCATGAAGGATATATAAGATATATGGCCCAATAAATTCAAGGATAAAGTATAGAGCCTACGTTTAAACATAGACATGGTTGGAGTTAACCTATATTCCTTCCAAGACATCAATTATTCTATTTGGCCAGTGGTAGTGATCAATAAGAATACCCCCCCATGGTTGTCCATGAAGAATGAACATCTTATGCTGGCTCTTATAGTCCCAGATAGAATACAAGTGAAGATAATGGATTTCTACCTCCAATCACTGATCGATGAATTTAGGCAATTATGGGAAGGGATACATGTATATGATGTACCAAGACCCATCCCAATGGAGAGGTCTTTTTGATTATATGGAATATGCGTGTAGACCATGCAAATTATCTAGGACTAGGATTTTTCTTTGGTAAACATGTCAATTGATTTGTTTATATTTGTAATGTTACTTGGCATACTTCATTTGGTGAAACTATATTTTTGACACTAATGTGCTTTGTTTACAATAACATTGTAACAAAATCATGGATGTAAATGTTGTGGACCTTCTATAAAGGCTAGGTAGTCCAACCACCTACGAAATTTGGTGTACAATTGCGTGAGGGTATTCCTCCCAGAAGACCACCCTTATAGAAGAGTTGCATATGCTTTCAATGGTAAACTAGAGAGAACACAAAGACCTGAAATAATGACACTAACTGATTAGATTAGTGCATATGACACAAAGAAGGAGAAGGAATTGGTAGAATTGTTTGATTCAAATGGGGAACTTGTGTTCGATGATCCTGAATTTTTTGACACCTATGTTGAGAAAATTCCCATCGGGATGAAAAGGAAATATGTATTTTATGAGCTCCCATATTGGGAGCATCTTAAGATTTGCCACTTACTAGATCCCATGCATATATTCAAAAATGTTTCATATTCTTTATGGAGGCACTTATCATCAAATAAAAATGACACATTGGTCGTTAGGAGAGATCTTATTGCTTCAAATACTAAAAAGAGACATTGGCCAAGAAAATAAACTAGAGGAGAGGCCGATCCCTCTTGGTCTTTTAAAGAAGGTGATGTCCCATGTATTTTGAAGAAAGATGATCTTTCCATGGTGAAGGATGTTATATTGGGTGTGAAGGAACCTTATTTATATGGGTCAATTCTACGACATTGCTTCATTGTAGAAGGGAATTTATCAGGGTTGAAATCACATGACTATCTGAATATTCCAAGGGTATGTATGTTGAAGAT
>WSFP011430908.1:0-21655 GCA_009831015.1 Picea engelmannii | reverse complement strand
CCTGGAAGTATCTTCTCCAAAGAGCAATTTCTTAAAATCAGAGACAAAATCATTATAAACTTCATAAAAATAATGGATAACTTTCTAACTCAAGAGATCTTGATACCACATAGTCATAGGGTCAATTTTCGAGTTTAACCTTTTTCCAACACTCAAACCCTTAAAAATATGACAGTATGTGATAGAAAATATCAGATAAGATGCCATACAAAACTTTTTTTTACTTCTAAAATTCATTAACTATGCAAGAATTTCATTCAATATGATATTTTCCCAATTGAAAACAACATTCTCATGAATTGTAAAATGTAAAATATACAGTTCCAACCGGGGAATAGTTTTCATAGAGTCATGACCAGTAAATCTAGTAAATAAGCAAGCAATTTCTTGATAAGGGTCCTATTATCACACAAGTTGTAGGTTTGGAAAATATCAACCCAACCTACCCACTGTCACCTTAGGCAGGTATTCCTGTCACTTTGGAGATGAAGGAATCACCTCAAGGGGGGAATCCTGGTGACCCTAGGGAAAAATGAGACAGAAAGTGATAAAATGAGATGGATTACCCTATAGGTGAAGTTTCTATGTGGAATATGGCTTTGATGACACATCTTGGTGGTGGCCAATGGTTGCCAAGAAGTATGAGTACCCGCAAGGGGTGATTGTGCCTACCCGAGACACAAGAAAATCCAAGTATGCACGTAATATATTAGGTGGACAAGAAATTTAAGCTTGTTGTCCCTAATTGTAGCAATAAACAAAGACATATATCAGAAAAATAAATATTGTTAGATCTGCTAAAAATATGCTAAAATTCTATCAAATGATGCAAGAGAAAAGTTAGCAAAACACTAGTACATCTCAAGTGTAAAAGCATAAGACTTTAGCATCAATGTGACATTGTTATAGACAAGTATTGAAGATATATATTTGCAGCCTTATGGTTGTAGCAAACAAGTTGTTACAACAGAAAAATCAGCCACCAAAAATCACAAGTAATCCACCCAAAATATACGTTGAGACTAGTAGATTATAGGGGTAAATTATTATCAATTTTTTACGGTTGAACTGTGAATTATTTAGAGATTTTTTTAGGGTTTGATGCAACCCTAGTGGTGTAGCTTTTCTTTATTACAACAACAATAAGTATTTGACAAAACAAAACACCTTAGAGGCCTTAGTGAGCTTTAAGCACATAGAATAGATTTCAACTTAGACAATTTCAATATCTCGTGATTTCACATATCCCAATGCAATGATTTTGTTTCCCCAATGAAAGGAGATTAGTTCCTTTAGATATTGTGTTGTGGAGTCATAAAATTTAAATAGCTAGTTGAGCTAATTCCTTGGGGGTGTAAGCCCTTTTACTCTCCAAGGCAAGCTAAACTAGCTAGGAAAAACCCTAGGAGGGTGTAAACCCTTTTACTCCTCCTAGTATTCCTTTATGAAACAAGTTATTTCAAGACAAAATTATGGGCTTAGTGGGGTTGTATTCCCTTATACTCCCAAAAATCTTAGCAATATTAACCTTGCAACCAAGAAAAAAAGCAATGACAAGAGAGATTCCTTACCTAGTCCAAGCATTAACAAGATAAACCTCTTTTTGACCAAGAAAATCCACCATAAAGAAAGAAATAAGCCTCCACAAGAGATAGTGCATCATCATCCATCCAATAGCCAAAGATACACCATTACAAGAGCAAGTGATAAGAGCGATATGCAAAATTTCCCAAGTAGGGCACAAATTTCAACCAAGTACTTCTCACAATTGGAGAGTTATGATAAAATAAAATAGAGTTGATCTCTATTTATAAAAATCCTCTAAAACATGTTTGTCCAAAAAAATTAAGGGTAAAACACAAGATAAGGGGTAAACAATCGTTATATTTCCCCTTTACAAAAGTAATAGCATTTAATTCATGTTTTTCACATAAGAGAAACCCTAGAAACATGACGTCACCCCTCTTTTGGGCAACTTTTGGCACTTTTGGTCAAGTCATTGAGTTTGGAGAATGGAGAACTAGGCCTCCAAAGGCTAGTTGTCTTCAACCAAAACCTTTCTTCCACGATCCATGGGCCTCTTCCTCAAAATGTGCCCAGTGTCCATCATCACCACCACAACCTAACCTAGGTGACATCAAGCCTCCAAGGGTGACGTTTTTGCCTTCTTGGGAAAATCATTTGGGTTGTAGGGGATATGTTAGGTCCTACATGATGTATTCTAGGCCTCCAAAAGCATGTATCCATGATACAACATGTGGTCCCTTGACATACAACCTGTGGGATTCAAGCCTCATGGAAGCCCAAACAAGGCTTGTTCCTCCAAAACTATCCACCAGTTGGGTCCTACAAAGACACATGGGTATGACCTCCAAAGATCTCAAGTCAAAGCATCATGATGAGTAAATAAAATCAATAAAATATCCATCTGAGAAAGTACATCCAAACCACCTCATCAAAATAAAATAATGCTCAAAGACCTTATGCAATTTTCCAAGTTTAGGTATGGGAGGGTTGACAAAACGACCTATTGGGTGAATCATTCCTCAAGTTTAGGGGTGTTTCCCGAGGAGACATCCTTCTAAGTCATGTGTATGAGGGGAAATTTTTGGGGCATGGAGTTCGTGACATACAAGGGGATGTAGTGTCTCACTTATGGGTGCCTTTGTAGAGGGTGTGATGCACCTTCGTTTTCAATGCATCCCTTTTCCAAGCCAATTTATTTCCATTAATAAATTAATAATCCAAAACCTTGGGTACTCCCTATTGGTGAATCGATTATCTTGGGGGTAGTACGACAAGGCCACTTGAAGCTATAGGTACACAAAGTTCCATATGCAAGGAAAGAAAGGGACATCGCATAAGTGTACACACCTCAACAAGTGGGGACATTTATATAATGTTAATTTTCTTTTGCAGGTCTTTTATTTTTAGGAGAAGCTTTTCATTTCTCTCAAGACCTCTTTGGGTGAGCATCGGGAAGGTTCATAATTATGCTTTTATCTTTTTCCATCCACAAGCCTATGGGCCTTCAACACCTTCTTCCCATGAAGTGAGGGACAATGCCTTCTTGGGTCAATACACACGAAAAACCTAAAAGGAGAGGAGATGAGGGGATGAAGTGTGGAAAGTATGGTCAGGAATGGCATGATGAATTTTAAAAAGGACCTCCCAGTAGCATACCTATCCCTAAGGGTGACCCACTTACTAGGGCGCAATGTCAACCACCAAGGTGAAATAGGGAAAAGAGCATAATGTCCAAGAAAATGTCACATAATCAAAAGAAGTGATAGATGTAAAAAACTCAAATTCCTCAAATATTGAAATGACACTCACTAAAATACCTCACTTGTACCTCATGGAGCAAGACCCAATGACTTTCGAAGGCCAGCTGATGTGGTGGATACCGTCATGATCAACCTGGAGTTGTGGTGGTGCAGTGGGTCTCCATCTGTGCAAGTGGACACTTCTAGTCGAGTTGTCTCTCGATACTCCATGTTTGCAACCTGAAGGCCTCGAGACATCATCTCCTTAGTTATCCCACAAAATGGGGATAACAAGTCCTTTAAAGAACTAACCTAGATTTTGGATAGGTCTTATGGAATTGTAGTAGGGTCTTGTAAATATTCTTCCAGGAACTCAATTCCATTATTTTTCCCTTTAAGAAAATATCTGACCTCTTCTCCTTTGTATGTTAAGTTCGGCTCTAGTAGTTTTAACATATTTTTGAAGACCGAAGACGCCAATGAAACAGGGGAGATGCTTTGCATTGGAACTATTCTTTTGTTTTGGACAAATTTATCAATGCACTAGGTGACAATATCTTTGCACTCGAAAACCTTAGAGACACAACCAATGAGAGCTATTCCTGAAGTCCAAACCTTATGATTATATTTATCTTACAACATTGAATAATACTAATATGCCCTCGGCCAGTGGTAATTGTGATCTTCTATGGCGAGTAGATTCAAGGTGTCCTCGCAAAAATGTTGTTTTCTTTCGACCATATTCAACAGGTTGGCAAGCTTCTTCGTAATGCCACTTAGAATGGTGAAAAAATATTTAAGTTTGATCCTTGATGAAAGCATTAAACTGAAATAAATATGATTTTCCTCGATGGAAACATCATTAATAATGACCTTTTCATAATTCAATTTAGCATTTAAGTTCGTAGAATTAACATTTAATATGACTCGATAACTGTGAAAGAGAAAGGAGACATCACGACGAGGTGGCAGAGTGGAAGACTTCAAATGAGAATGCAAGTCCGTGAGTCCATTGTGATAAGAAAAATGGTTAAGTATTGATAATTTTCAAACAAACTTGTGAAGACTAGGAGATATAAAGAAAATAAATTATGAGTTCGCGAATGAAAAAATAAACTAAGTGTTGGGAAGAGGTTGAAGGAAGAAAAGTTGATCCAAAATGGATCTTGAAATGGTAAAAACTCAAAGTTCTAAAATTCTATATAAAATGACATGATGGTGAAGTGTTTGTCGCAAGCTTTCCGACGACGTAAACAGATCAAAAAACGAACATCGTATGAGAAAGTTATGACAGTTGAAAAATTGGTCTTCTCTGATAAAAAAAATTCAAACTGGTCAAAAAAAATAAAAAAATGACGTGTCAATATTAGAGTACATGTGCCAGTAGATGTTCACTGAACAAGTGATTGTGTTAATGTGATGTTGCAATGTTATATTTATTAGCAATTTAATATTTTGTGGCAAAAAAATGTGCTACCTCAAAGTGTCATGCCACTTTATATAAAAGGGTTTTTAAACCATATAATATGGATTTATTCTAAGAGATTAATGCCATGAGATAAGCCATGAATATATTATAAAGTGGACAAAGTGACCATTTAAAAAGGGATATGGTATGCCACGTTGATGTCATATGGTTATAAACCATAGTTTGGTTGTTATGATATGGTTTGTTAAACCATAAAAAGGAGCGCTTCACTTAGATATGCGCTCCAAGTGGATTTTGACTTTATGATATGTTTTTTTTAAACCATATTCAAATATGGTAAAACAATATACCATATATTTGGCCAGATTTGATGCCAAGAAAGGTGGGAGGTTGGGATTCGACCTCCCCACCTCATCCTTTTTAAACCAAATCTTTTGGCAGTGCTGCTACATGTCAAATTATGCTAAATTATGCAGAATAATGAGTTTTATCGAGAAAAGCCAACGAACTAGCAAAGCTTTGGAGGCCATTTCCAGGAGCTACACTTAGTCTTTTTCAGTTTCGTTAGTTGCATTGGATTTCTGAGGTCGAGTAAAACACAGTCAGACCAGTATGAAATCCATTTGATGCAATTTTTATGTCAATTTTGAGCATTTGAATAAATTAATAAGAAAGCCTCTCCCACTGAGACAAAGGCCCGGAGACGTAGGCAACCTTGCCGAACTCCATTATCAAGCTTGGTGTTATGGTTTGTTGTTCCTTATGTCTATTTTATGTTCTGTATTTTTTAATATGGCTGCAACATTCTTTCATTAAAATCTCCTTCCTCATTTAAGTTTTTGAATGGTAATTTAACACATGCTTAAAACTCAACCAAGTCTTTAAAAGATCATTTTCGGATCAAGTGGTATCAGAGCAGGTTGATGGTTGGTTTTTGAGTTTGCATGATTACCAGGGAAAATTTGAATCCCGGTGAAGGTGAACTTGTTGAAGAGAATCCTGGGATTGGATCGAGAAAGAGAACTTCTCAAAGTGAGAAGATGGCATTGAAAGAAGGACTTTCTCACGAGGAGAAAGAGTTTCGAAAGACTTTCTTCACCATGTCGGAGATGGTGAAGGTTCTATATGATGATTACTTGGAGCAGAAGAGACCGATTATAGGTGAATCTTCAAAGGTCAAAAGTGAAGAAGGAGAGGATCCTCCTAAAACTCCTCCTTCACCTCCTTCTTCTCCATCAACTTCTTCTTCTTCAAGTACAAGTTCCAAGTCCACTGCAAGAAAACATTCCCATAAATAGAAAAATGATATGCCTTTACTTAAGCTTGATGTAAAATTTGAATTACCCATGTATGATGGTGAAGTCAATGCAAAGAAGCTTGATAACTAGGCCAGATAGATGGAAGTTTATTGCAGTGTGCAAAAAATCAAGGATGAGGCAACTTAAATCAAATTGGCATCACTTTAACTTGTAGGCACATCACTCATCTGGTGTCAAAGCAAGTTGCAAAATCGCATGCAATAAGTGGGTAATTATTTCCATCATGGAAAGTTTTTGTTTCTGCACTTAGAAAACAATTTTATCCTTTGGGTTATAAAGAGAAGGCTTTAATTGAATGGAAAGGTCTTAAACTAAGAAAGGGACAAACAGTGAAAGAGTACACAAATGAATTTCGTAAGATGGAATTAATGTTAGACATTCCATTACAGACCCAAGAAACTCTTATGGAATATATATGAGGTTTACCAACACACATTCGTAACATTGTGTTTATGTTTGGACCTACTAATCTTGATGAGTTTTCCATTCAAGCAACATACATTGAGGCAGGGAAAACAAAATTTGGTGTATTAGGGGAATCATCTTCAACAAAAGAGGACAAAAGGAAGTGGAATGGAAATAAAGCAAATTCAGTGACAAGAAGGGAAGAGAAGCTCTAAAAAAGGGCATGATGATTACCATTGCTGGCAATTGCATCCCAAGAAGAGACCGAAGTGGTTCAAAGAAAGGAAAGGAAGGCAAACAATTGCAACAACAACACGACCAACAGACTTGAGATTAGATTCAAGTGATGATTCTAAAATCACAACGATTGGTTTGACATGTAAAATTGGTGATGTATATGATTCTAGAAGTAAATTGTTTCACATAAGGGTCATAATGAAGCATACTAAGGTCGACACATTGATAGATAGTGGATCTCAATCTAACTTGATTTCAGAGGAAGTGGTTAAACAATTGGGATTAAACACTCAGATGCATCATAAACCTTACTCACTTAAATGGATAAGCAACAATAATAAATTGCACATAACAAAGCAATGCACTTTAAATTTTGCAATTTCATCAAAATTTGTGGACGAGGTAAGGTGTGATGTGGTGCCACTCAATGAATGTGGAATGGTATTAGGCAATCCTTACTTGTATGATCACAAAGAAATCTTCTACATGGAACATAATCAATATCACTTAACCAAAGAAGGAAATGAATAGGTTGTACATGCTCATCACTTAAAAGAAAATCAATCTCTGCAAACAATGGAGCAATTAAGGAAGGCAACTTATGCAAGCAACACACCTATAATTTTTCCAAATCAAGCAATTGATCTTAAGTAGGAACATGAGATGATTGTAGAATGGAAGTTCAATCATACCTTGCTTCAATATAAGCTAATGTCATGCAAGTACTACAAACATATTAGCTCATTTGAAGTGTTATTTCTGATGTTATCATTGCTAATGTTTTCAACATGGATGATAGTGGCTTCAATAAGATGTGAAAGAGGACAAGTGGCTAACAATATGATGTCAGTTGTCATGGTTTTTTTGCAATTGATCTTGATGAGACAGGTGCAGAAGAAAAAATTTAAAGACAAAGAACAAGTGGGGTGGCCTATCCCACACTTGATGACTGGTTAATACCCTTTTGGAGGACCAAAAGGTCTTGGTGGGGAGGAATGATCCAAAATGGATCCTGAAATGGTAAAAACTCAAAGTTCTCAAATGATAGATAAAATGACATGATGGCGAAGTGCTCATCACAAGATTTTCGACGACGCAAATAGATAAAAAAACAGACATCGTATGAGAAAGTTATGGTAGTTAAATTTTTTGATATTCTCCAGCAAAAAAAAGAGTCAAATTGGTCAAAGGATGATGTGGCAGTATTAGAGTACATGTTCCAATGGATGGTAACTGGACAGGTGATTGTGTTAATGTGATGTGACAATGTTATATTTATTAGCAATTTAATATTTTGTGGCATAAAAATGTGCTAACTTAAAGTGTCACGCCACTTTATATTAAAGGGTTTTTAAACTATATAATATGGATTTAAAAAAAATCAAAACAACTTTATTCTAAGAGATTAATGCCATGAGATAAGCCACAAATATATTATAAAGTGGACAAAGTGACCATTTAAAAAGGGATATGGTATGCCACGTTGATGTCATATGGTTATAAACCATATTTTGGTTGTTATGATATGGTTTGTTAAACCATAAAAAGGTGCACTTCATTTAGATATGYGCTCCAAGTAGATTTTGACCATGGATGATTTTAGGGGCTAAATTTGGCTCATGRGTTAATTTTCCATGGTTTTTCCAAAAATAAGATTCRCCCAAATTYTATAGGATAAATTATTTTACCTTACAAATCACCAATTTTTTTAAAAACTATATAAAATCCTTAGAAATTTGAATATTTTTACAAAAATATCGCCAAACATTTRTAGTTGGCATATGAAGGATTAGTAAGATTCACCAAGGTTTCTACATTTTAAAATAAATTTCCATCCTTAAAATCATCCCTGATTTTGACTTTATGATATTCTTTTTTAAAACCATATTCAAATATGGTAAAACAATATACCATATATTTGGCCCGATTTGATGCCCAAAAAGGTGGGAGGTTGGGATTCGACCTCCCCACCTCATCCTTTTTAAACTGAAACTTTTTCCAGTGCTGCTACAGGTCGAATTATGCTAAACTATGTAGAATAGTTAGTTTTATGCAGAGAAGCCAATGAACTAGCCAAGCTTTGGAGGCCATTTGCAGGAGCTACACTTAGTCTTTTTCAGTGCCGTCAGTTGCATTGGATTTCTGAGGTCGAGCAAAAAACAATGAGACCAGTATGAAATCCATTTGATGCAATTTTTATGTACATTTTGAGCATTTGAATAAATTAATAAGAAAGCCTCGAGACAAAGGCCCGAAGACGTAGGCAACCTTGCCGAACTCCGTTATCAAGCTTGGTGTTATGGTTTGTTGTTTCTTATGTCTATTTTCTGTTATGTATTGTTTAAGATGGCTGCAACATTCTTTCATTAAAATCTCCTTCCTCATTAAAGTTTTTGAATGGTAATTTAACACATGCTTAAAACTCAACCAAGTATTTAAAAGATCATTTCCGGATCAAAAGTGATAGGCCGTGAGTCCGCAAGTTCACCAAACCGCGAATATAATTACATAATATAAGTATGGAAAAAGAAAAAAATCGTTAAGGTGAGACATGAAAATGAAAATTATGGGAGGGAAACATACTTAGAAAAAATACAAGTGAAGAGTAATGAAAAAGAAAGGACTTATGAGGTTCAACAATTCCCCATCAAAAGGGGGAATGTCATGGTTTATCAAAACTACAAGCTTGAAAACGTTGATTCAGTGGAGAAGGTGGATGGCCAATGAGATCCACCTGGATTATAGAGTCAAATGTTGTGATTTATTTGATACATTAATAACAAAATTATTCCTTATGTGAATCCAATCCAAAATATACCCAGGAACTATGTAATTATCCACTAGAATTTGCCTCCAAAGGCTGACCCGAGTTAGAAAAATCCACAATGATCTGACCACCAAAGCTCGGCCAAAAAATAAGAGATATCTTAAGTCCCATCTTCCCATACATTTTGGCTTGGATAATGTTTTCCAATTTACCAAATGTGATCCCAAATACTTATGGCTTCTCTTCCATAAATAATTGAAATAGATATTCCATATTTGATTCAGAATCCCTTTCATAATAAGCACCAATAAATGCCGGTAAACAAGAATAGATTCAATCACTGACTTTATAAGAACTAGTCTGCCTGCTTTGGAAATCCATCAATTGAACCAAAAATTTATTCTCCTCTCAATTCAGGTAAGTAACCATTTCCATTATGCAATGCCACAATTATTTGGTTTAAGCACAAAGCCTAGGTACTTGGGAGCATCCCTCAACTTCTAAAAAGGGAAATTAAACAAAGTTTTGAAATGTGCTTGTTTTTTTCCTCTATCTTTGGAAGGTAAATAACATATTTGTGAACATTAACTAGCATTCTTGTAGAATCACAAAAGAACTCTAGGATTCCATTCACAAAAAAACAAGTGATAGAGACATTCCTAGCATCCCATTCTTAATCCTTGAAAAGAGTTCACTCTTTTTACCTCAACTATTGCTCGGTTGAGCCATCCGCAAAAAGAAAAGAAAAAAAGATAAGGTGACAACAGACACCCTTGACGAAGGCCTCTAGCCAAGTTAAAGAAAGGAGACCCCTCACCATTTATTAAAAAAACAAAAGAATCGTGGTAACCCAAGATATAATCCATTTGACCAAGGGGAGCTCGAATCCAATATTTAGGAGAAAGAGATGAAGATAGAGCTATGAAACTGTAGCATAAGATTTAGAAAGATTGAGCTTGATGACTGAGACTTGTCATTTATGAATTTTTATAGTATGCATGCCCTCCTAAGCCAAACCGTTTGCCTCATGAAAAATCCGTCCTTGGAGAAACCCGAATTTTTCATAAGATTTTATGTTTGAAAGAACTAGCTTAAGGTGAACCACAATGATATTATAAAGACAGTTACAAAGAGATATAGGATAAAAATCATCGAAAGAGTTGGGACAGTCCGTCTTCAGAATAACTGCAAGGAAAGTAGCATTGATATTATACAACAACTTACCCGACATATGAACTTCTTCGACCACTCAGAGCAGATCATCCCCAACGATGTCAAAACAATCCTCAAAGAATTTTGATATCCAACCATCTAGCTCTGGAATTTTATCTTTCCTGAAGTTGGAGATAACCACCCTTAGTTCCTCTTTGGTTATAACATGATACAAATCCTAATTGACCTCATCATCGATGAGTCTTGGAAAGAGAGATATTTTCTTGAGGATTTTCCCCATCTTGTCTTGCTCTGGCTCCTTAAACAAACTTTCGAGGTGTTCCACACTCATAGATGGATTAGAGAACCCACATTTCTTATTTCTTTTTGAGTCATTGAGCTCCCAAATTGTGTTGATGTTACTCTTGTAATTTTCAAAATGTTGAAAAAATTTGGTATTTTGGTCACCTGCCGAAATCCACAAGGCCCAACTCTTGATCCACCAAGCCTTTTCTTGCTCCAACAATAGTTGATATCAGCAGGCTTCAAAGGAACTACATTCCTCCATAGTTGATGGAGACCCTTGATATTGTTGTGCCTAGCCATAAACATTTTCTAGCTCTAATTTAATGGTCCAGAGTCCCAAGTCTTTTGCTTTCTGTTGAGCACTCAACATACCCTAAAAGCCTTATGAAATTTTGTCACTTTTTGGGTACCACTTGTTTTTTGCACTAACTGAATCAATTTCACTTTGGGAAATAATTTATCTTTGTGTTGTTTTCATGACTCTTATCAACAATTCAGGTTTGTTTGAACTTTTTAACCCCATGTCTAAAATAACTTAACACCCAAATCGAGAATCGATAGCTAACATTGCACCTAACGCGCTCAGGTTTGGCGTCGGGGAAAATTCAAGCAAGTAAAGGAACCACATAGTTACAGCAGTCACCAAGCGTTGATCCCCGATCGACGTCGGAAGAAGGTAGGGTTGGTTTGCATAAGTTATTCACACAAAGTTTCAAAAGATAGTCGATCTCCTTCGGCATCAACAAAAGGAAAGAAGGATAGAAATTGATAAAGGACATAAAGAAATCACCGATAGTCGATGACCGATGCGCTTTATCGGGATTGGGGAAATCCAAAAAAGTTAAAAAAATTGTTTTTGTCCGCAACAAGCATATCGCCGATCGTCGATCCCCGATGCATTTTCAACATTGAGACTTTTTTGAGAGAGGTGATTCGAGAGCACTTGGGTAGGTTGATCACCAATCATCGATCCTTGATACTTTTCGGCGTCGGCGAGATAGGATTGGTTTTTAGAATGTATAAATTAAAGAAAGTCTCGATTCTGATTAACATGAGCAAATGAAGTCACCGATCTCGAATGCCATGTGTATTTACCACGTAAGGGGGTTGTACGCCCTAGTTTTGTCCTGAGTCAGTTTAAGGTTTTCGGTGTCCCAGTCACGCCTCCTAGTCAGCGTTTCCATGTTAGCCCCGTACGACAAGATCGATCGGTGTCAAAAACTTTGCAAGGAGATATCAATGAAAATTTTTGAAGCACAATCTCGACCCCCGATTCACTGCCGAAACGAGCGAAATGATGGGATGTTTGTGGCATGAGATACGATCAAATTTGGAAATTTAATAGACCAATTAATGCCCGATCCTGCATTTGTTACTACCTCGTGTGCCGATTAGACAACAACAATTTGAAATCATTGATAGACCATATTACCACCCATGCCCGCGTCGTCAACCCACGATGAATTTAAGTTTAAACATCTTTGAAGATATGGCAGCATATTTAATGAAATTGCACTCACAACCCGAATTGAATGGATGATGCGACAAGGTAAGTTCATTCCTATTTAAACCTCTAGAACATTTTTTAACGAATTCATTCCGCCCACAAGTTGAATCCCAGAGCATCCGAAGGAGCAGAGCAAACGTCTCGAGACTGTACCGACCCTATGATTATCACAACCAGGTTTAACAAGCTGCAGAGGTATGTATTCAAGTTTATCAATTCGTGGTCATAATATATGCACCTGATTTTCTTTCACAATATCTAAACTATGTTCTAGCTGTAAGTAAGATTCCGCCGAGAAAGACAACCACCAGACGCTCGTCGAGGGCACCCAAACTAAAATAAGTTGAAACAGGTGAAGGTTCCTCTCTGGGGACTGCGAGGCAGTCGGAGTACGCTCCCAAGGTGGAGATTGTTATTAAAACATCAACAAAGAAAGATTTTGTCCAGCCTACGACCTTCGATGATACAGAAGCAAGCACCAGATCCAAAGTAATTCTCCCATAGTGGGGGGATCTCTTCAACAAAATTAACCGAGAAGAATACCCAGAGTATATCCCACACAACGACCCAAACATGAGGACGCTCAATGACCAGGTGTTCCCAAACATCCGACGGTCGTATTTACAAATGGTGGTAAGAAGAACCCCAGTTTTTCCTTGAATATATGTTATGAAATGGCTCATCGACCATACACGTGAGCACACATGTTTGATCAACGATGATAATGACAGATGTGTCAGATTTTTCATCTCGACAGAAGTCCAGAAATACTACAAGCTCAAGGACCCAGAGGAGCGACTCAACACGGACTTCGTGGTGAATTTCTATGAATTCCATGACACCAGCTGGTTGATGGCCTCATGGTGGAAGGAAGACAAGAAGTTCACTAACCGAAGCAATGGCTGGTATGGAACAATTAACCTGAGAGAGCCATACATCTATTTGATGGCTCTCATCTGCCGATTATATGGAGAAAAGGATTGCTCCAAGTTTTCCAAAGCATGGATGTCGTTGGCATACACAGTGGCGATCTCTGGAAGCAACTTCAACTGGGGAGCGATAATATAAAAACAATTAAGCATCTTTGTACAACAGGATCATATGTCAAAAGAAGGGGATGCACCTACTTTCTACATGGCCTCGTACCTTCTCGATGTCATGTGTGCAAGGAACGTCTTCGCTGGCATGTTGTTGAGCTTCCAGTCCACGTCTACTTCAACATACTATGAGAGAACAGGTACAAGAAATCTTACGCACTCATCTGTGATGAATTCATTGTCCGTATTCATTTTATTATTTTCAAGAAGGAATGCCAAAGATTATCTGTGGTTTCCAAGAAAATGGTAGAAAAAGTAGGCCATTGGTATTTAGACAAACGATCAACCTACATCAGGGTGTTTGGGGCTACCAAAGCATCACATCTTCTACTACTCATGTCCCAGACCAGCTCATTGTGGGAGAAACATTCTATCAGACTATCCTGCAGGGCTACAATGCCACATTGTTCAATGAAAAGAAGCGAGCTTTCATACCCTACAGTTTTCATATAAGGTTTTATCTGGTAAAATATATTGCTCAAGCCAAAAAAGAAGGGTTGAGCCAACTTGAATTCAGGTTCTCGACATGCCTATTCCACAAGAATGACCCTAAAGGCCTGGTCATCCAACATGCTTCACATGTATCATCATGTTGGCCATATGCTCATGATAAGTTTGAGGACTAAATTTTCACAAAATGCTCCTAGGACTGGGACGAGGTGGTGCAAAGGATGGCCAACCCAAACATGACCAAGTTCAAGGCTATTAGCATGGACGAACATGTGGAAACAATAGAGCAGTCGGCTCAAGAGGCCCTCAGAGCCAGGGAAGAAATCATAGTGGCAGAGACAACAGAGGCACATAGAAGGGGATTTCTCTTGCTAGAAGGGGCACAAAGAATAATTGATCGATTGAAAAATGATATTGATCTGATAGAAATGATGAGGATTTCCAGTAATGACCCAATTTAAATATGAGGGGAACCAAGTGGCCTAGAGCCGACACAGATTGAAGAAATCACTGGGTCAGAAAACCCTAAAGTGCCACCTGTTAGCGATAAAAAACGCACTAGAAATTTTTTGAAGAATGATGCCTAATCTTGCAGGGAACTTTTGACTACCTTCCCGAGCTCCAAATGCAGATTTGAAAGAACCATTGGAAAGCTTAGGATTTCTAGATGTCGATCGACTATTCATGCATGTAAAACAGACTCTCCACGACTAAGAAATTTGATTTTAAAAACATCTGCGCTTTCACCAGCTAACTCGTCTTGAACTTTTCTAGTTAGCTGGTGAAAGCTCTGCTTTTCACCAGCTAAGGAGCGGATTTTTGGGTAAATTAGTTGGTGAAAGCCTGTCACTGCTAGAATGACCGAATTTTTGCCCAGATCAGGATTTTTTGAGTTTGAATGGTTTGAAACCACTTCAAATGGACAGTTGTTGAATTATCAAGTCTGATTCAATGGCTATTTTTGATGGATAAGGGAAAGAAGAGGTGTTTCAATTAATTTTGGTATCTTTTTCAAAGGAAGAAATCAGGGTTTTTGCACACTTCACCAAATTCAAATTTTATCTTTGGAGGACCAAATCAAACAACCTTGGGAGGCTAAACTGTACTTCATCAGCAATCTACTACTCTTAGAGATCATTAGATATGGATTGACCTCATCTTGAGGGTTTTTCCTATTTTATTGTAAATATTGTTTTACTTTCTGTTTTTAGAATAATTGATCCATCTTTTTAGGATCTGAAACTGCTTTGTAAAGGTTATAAAGCCTGGGGATTCATTCTGAAGAAGGGTTCGATTTTGGATACAAAAAATGCTTTATTGTAAACAGACCTTTTGATGTTAATACAAATCACAGGTTCCTCTCTCTATTGATGTCAGTTTTCCACCTTCTTTCTGCACTTTAATTCATGTTGTTTTAACTACAGATGACTGTTATCTCATTGGTTAGCTCATAACTGAATTAATAGTTTTTTCAGTGTTTATTAAACCCTACCTTGTGTACTTGGTTTACAAGCATTTGTTCTTCGCCCACTTCAAGTAATTAACTAATTATTAATCCTTGAGAGCATTGTTTTATTTGATTCTCATTTTGACTGTCTATATACCATATTGTTGCTAAGTTATCCCATTGATCCACATACACCAAACACAAAAAACATTTTGACTTGAAGTTACCAAGCACCTTTGGTCTACAACCACAAAGGGTTTATTGGAGTGATAACACCACCATCACAGGTCAGATAACCATCTACGATGACGAGGAGAGTCCAGAGGTGTCTCTGGTCACTCCAATGCATATTACAAAAGATACAGAACCCGAGAGAGCATCCACCCTGGGTCTCGTTTCTCCATTTCAGAGATGTCTGCAGATTGAGCATGAGGCATAAAGTGCCTTAGATACTGACCCACTTGACATACCTGGAACCCCAATGGACAGCTCCAAGGATGAGTTAGGAGCGGGTGAACAAGAAGAATAAATTCCACAACAAGAAATCAGGATTTCAAGAGCTGATCATCAAGTAAGTACTGAACATGCCCCTCATTCCTCAGTTTTGGCTGGTGACTTACCACCCGATGAGAAAAAACCAGAGGCCGAGCCATCAGGACATACAAAAGAGGTGCAGTAACCCAACCTTGAACAAATATACACAGTCGAGAGCCAGGGAAATACTCTAACTTGGGGAGAACAATAAATCAATGAACTTGTTGATGAGGTCGTCGATATACAAGCAACCACCTATGACTGAAATAAGAAAGCCATCATGAAGAGAACCACTAAGAAGAGGAGGCTTATGGTGGATAGTTCGATCCTCATCACCACAAAGGAGAAAGTGATCAACACAGAGCATGCCAGGACGTCCAAGCTTATCAACGTAGGGATGGTGGTCACAAATGCCACCCTGGATAGAGCAAGGAGAGATGAAGAGGAGTTGGCCGCTGCGCTAAAAGAGCTGGAGCATCTGCACCATTTGGAGAAATACTATCAAGACTCCACACAGGCCACAATGTTTTTGAGAAGTGAGTTCCAAGATGTCTACAACAAATTCACAAATGAATGACATCTTTTCATTGCAAGGATAGCCGACTTCCAAGAAAACACTCTTATGGTGCTAACGACCTGCAAAGATGTGAAAATATGGTACGCGAAGGCCCACCAAGCATTGGAAATAATTGATTACATCAGCACGGTTCAAAAGTGTCGAGATGCCGAAGAGAATGACGTGTGAGTGTCGAGGAAAAAAAACATAGATCGGATAAGGAGGTCGAATACTAGGTGAAAATGGCCCAATAACCTTAGTGGGAGATTCAAGAGAAATGTGCCAATTGTGAAATAAGCTAAGTCAAGATTAATCAGGAGATGAAAGACATCGGTCTCCTCGAATTTGGCTCACCTGAAAACTTTGTCAACTTGCATGACATAGTCAAAAAACATGCAGAACAAGACTCAACATGGACTACAGAGATATCAAGGGTGGAGAACATGGCTCCAAGACAAGTACAACAGTTCATGGAGCACCTGATTAAGGCTCAAACAATATTACAACAGTTAAGTGTCAAAATAGTCAAGTATCGAGCACGAGTAGTAGAAGTAAAGGAGATCCTTTCGACCTCGATGGACCAACACAAATTCCTGTATGCCAACACATGCAAGGAAACCTTCGTCAAATGGTCAGAGTATGAGAAGAGTCATCCACTTCAGTGAAACCATTTGATGACTCTTAGAAGACAAAAAGATGGAAGCACCATGTGGTGATGTTTTGTTTTACTTATCTTGCACTTTCGACAGTTATTTTTAGTTAATGATTTGTTATAAATAAGAGGATCGACCTTTTAGAAAAGGTCGTTGGTTTTGGAAAAGACCCTCATTTTTGGAATTGTAAAGAACTATTTCAGAACTACCTTAATTGAGAAGTCTTGTTTAGGACCAGAGAAAAACTTCGGTTTTTCATCAAAGGCATGTGTGATTGGGTTTGAGGAGGAACTACTTCCGATTTTGTTTCATGAATGGATGTTTTAATGAGTAAGATTTTCTGAATCTATCGATGAGTTAGCTGATTCAATATTTTTTTGTAGTTCTTGTTCTTAATGATGGAAAGCAAATCATTGTGTTAATATGTGATTAATGGTTAGAGCTAAGGAAACTATTTTTCTTGCCATCATTTTATTGCATGTATGTTTTCTTTCGATAATTGTATCTCAGTCAATAATTGAAATACCATCAAGTTGATGTATTAGTACTAGGCTTGTCATAGGTGAAAATAATTTTGTCTACATGCTTGAGCACGAGGGTTATCCCAAGCTCAGCCTTCTTCAGTATTTAAGTTTGTCCCTTTTACCCATTTGGTTTATACCAGCGCCCATCTTTTTTATCAGACCCATCTAATAAGAGGAAATACAAAAAGAGAACATTTAAACCGAAGGAGGAACTTTCATAAGAAGATACCCTATCAATCATTACATAAAGCCCATCGATTATTTGGCCGGGTCGATAGAACTGGAGAACCATTCCACTATCAAACGCTGCAGAGTCTAATTGGGCCTCAGTGGCAGGTTTGGTTCTTGTTGTTGAGTGAAATGGATTTAGGACCCCTGAACACCTTCCTCTCATCAACACACCTTTTCTTTTAACCTTTGAAGGGTGGATAAAGGCTGAGAGCTAGCAGTGACAATTGAATCAACTTGAAAAGACGTCCAATTATCCTTTATAATATATTGAAATTCCTCTAGTTCTTCCCATGAAGGATTGTACTTGAAGGGAGAGACAGGATTACTCTTCGACCATCCGAGTTCTAAGAATATAGGAAAATGATTGGCTCAACGAATCAGACCCACCCAAGAATGATAAGAACCAATATTTTGGAGAATAATATAATGATCAAATAAGGGATCTAATATTTTGTAGACCCGATCAATCCCACTCCAATTATTGACCCACATCGGCCATAATTGAATGGGATCCACATCAACTAGTCCTGTCATTTCAAATTTAATAATGAAAAAACTAGCCAGTTTGTGCTTGCATACCGAAGACCCCCATATTTCTTCCATGTTGGTTGTAAAATTAAGATCACCTTTAATGAAAATATGATTAGATCTAAGACATTATAGAGAAAACACTCGATTCCAAAAATCCTCCTTACCCTCGTAAGGCAAATAAAGATTTAGGAGAGTAATGGTGAGGTCCATCTCCTTACAATAAAGCTTTGTACAAATATCTGAAGCAATGGAAAAATCTTATAAGGAAACAATTAGAATAATAACCTGTGATAATTCCCCCATAATTCTTGTTAGAATCCACACCAAGGAAGCCCCAACCCATGAATAGTTTGATCAACTCAGCAGTGATAGGTTCATTGTGGCCCATCAACTGTTGAATATGAATAATATTTAGCTGGTCAAGTCAACAAGTATTCTTAGAGAGAGTTTTTTTTCCCTCCCCACCAGGCCCCATACATTAATCAACATGATTATCATGGTGATCCTGCCTTAGGGGCTAGTCTGGATATAAGGATCCCTGAGATAAGTCTTTGACGACCTTGAGACACTTCATGGGAAGCTCGCTCATGGGCATGTTTTAAGGATGATTTTCACCCTACTTTAACTTGATCAGGATCCTTAATTGTATGAAATCTGAGACCCATAGAGGGAGTTTGAACCTGATCATTATCCTTCAGTATTAAAAAATATGGCTCCCCACCAGAAGAACTAGAGGTGGAACCAAAGGATAGGGTCTTTGCATTGCTTGGAGGTTTAAGGGAAGAACACTCTCTGTCCTTTTTTAGATAAACCACAAAGGAGCCTTTGTCTCGACCCACAAGGGAGATAGAATGAGAGGCCAGACCCACAAAGGCATAAGGGGTATAATTGACCTCCCACTCAGGCCTAATATTACCCAAGGGATTAGGGTCAAAAGTTGAAATAGAATTTAAAGAATTCTTTATTTTACCAGGATACTGAGTAGTCTTCACACTATTAGACCAAATAGCCTCCATATTGCTCCATTTTGAGGGTGAGAGATATAAATCATCACCAAACATATCTATATAAGATTGACCCTCCACTTTTCCCGATACCACATTCTCCATAGATATAGGAATATCTTGTACACAAAAATATTTCTTGACTTTTGTCTTTTTTGTACCAACATGCTATCCTTTTAAGTCTCCATTCCCAAACTTAGAGAAGGTTGGGTCAAAGAGGATTCCCTACCACATGAGATTCCAATGGATTCCCAGTCTTAACCTCCAAATCCGGAATTTAAATTTATAGTCAATACGAACATGACCCACCATATGACAGTGCGAATAGCGGAAAGAGATATTGATATAATCCAGAGGATTATATCAATCGATTGATTAATAAATACCATGGCAAGGGTCCAACTCAACGAGTATTTGTGCCACTATTATATAAATACATGATTTATAACTTATGTCTAAGGTTATAAAGTTACCTAAAGCCACTCCTATTACCTTCAACCCAGAGTTCGACCAGATATCAAGTGGGAGATTCAGAAGATTTATCCAGGTCGACATACTAGTTAAATATTCCTCCTTGGCATCAAAGAGTGGATGCCAGGGATTTGCGCATAATAAGTGATGATCCCAATACCAACGTCCCTCTAAGATAGACCCAACATCCTCCTTTGTGTGAAAGATAAACCTTATCCACTCTTGTGATAGCAAGTGAAATATCGAAGCATATCCACTTGTTGAGACCCAATTTCCTTCCATCCAAGAGTTTAAGGTTCCAAGTGACCTTCTTCTTTCGCAGAGATTCCCAGCTAGGGCCCTTCAAATCTGCTATTTGATTGACCCGCAGGTCTTCCCCCACAACCAAGGAAACACCTCCACCATAAGATTTCAATACTTTCTTGCGCTTTTGGCTAAGGTTCCCATACATGGAAGGCTTTCCACATCCTTGAGCCCTAATTTACTACCAATGAAACCTAAAGGGACCTCCTTGCCACGAATTATCACTGAAGAAATTCTTAAGAATGACATTGAATGAGAAAAACCAAGTAGGAAAGGGCCTGGTAACGTTGCACCTCAATCCCATGAAAGTTCAATTGAACACTCCCTCCTAGGTACTTCAATGCCCTATACTATATCCAGTCCGGAATCCCCCGTTGGCGCCATAGGATCACCTGATCTATCCATATGCATACACTTTTTTGGAAGAGAAACCCCCACACAGTTAGCCTCAACACACGAACTAACATCCTTTAGGTATGGTCCTTGTGTCAAAGATAGTTTTGGATTTGAAAATATAATATATTCTAACACATTGTCTTCCAAGTAACCCATCGATGAAAAATACTCGTCCATCATTTTGGGCCCTCACCAAACCGAGGACAATTGTCCCCCTAGCCTTGCTAGGCTTCTATAGAAACCCTATAAAACCCCATTCCCTTTAGATCGTTGTATGTATATATATATATATATATATATATATATACATACACACATGTATGTGTGTGTGTGTGTGTGTGTGTGTGTGTGTGTCAATTGAGTTTAGCTCGGGCAGTTAGGAGGAATGATGTTATCCTTCCCACTCAATTTCAATTCCCGTAAGTGACATGTTGAGTTATTAACAAGTATATTATTGTAATGGCTTTGAGCCTTGTTGTTGACTGGCCTTGTGGCCCAAAGATTCTAGATTTTACCTTGGGTAACATCTTTGAAATGAGGGAAGTACTCAAGTCATCCTACGCCTACAAGTTTTATCCCTAGTCTATTTCAACATGTCTTCTATTTCATCGCCTACAATACAAATCCTTATCAAATCTCAACATTGCTTTAAAAGAAATAAATGTAATAATTGTCTATGTATAAAACAATTCTCACAAAATATGATTCAAAATTGAGATATCATGATTGGGGTTCGATTATATCATTAAGCTCAAAAGACTATGACAAATCAACACTCGCCATAAGCTCAATCGACACATTTTCTTCTTTGGATAAAACTTTAGCTCATTTGATGATAAGTTAGAAGCATCTAATTCAAGCTATAGTGAATCCACTCCATATTCTTTATATAAATCGATTGAGTTCTGAGGAAAAAGATCAACATGATATACTAGATGAAGAAAAGATTCAAGTCACCATATAGAGCTACTCTGAATTTTCACCTCCAAACCACGTCCAAAACCCATGCCATCAAAAGATTCAAATACCCCCCCCCCACACACACATACATGTGTGTGTGTCCCACAAAC
>WSFP011430907.1:0-21655 GCA_009831015.1 Picea engelmannii | reverse complement strand
TATTCAATTATATCCAATGAGAAATGAACAATAGTAGAAGAGTTACACCAATACACCAAAATACACCTTGCACAATATATGAGAAATAATCAATAGTTATTGTTCAAGGGAAGTAATGACTTCCAAAGGTAGCTACAGATTCCAAATATAAAGGGAGGGATAAAACTCCAAGAGTAATATACAATCCTCCAATATCAAGAGAGGTTTGACCTATCCATCCTTGCCCCTTCCTTCCACCTAAGAATATATGAGAGATAATAAAACTTTACATTAAATTATCACCATCATCCAACCATCACATAGAACCTGATAATGGTTCTTGAGACATCTTCAACTGATGAAATTCTTCACTTCTTAGAATAATATGATGATGTAGAGAATATAAATCAATGTATTCTCTGAAACTCCTCCAAGTTTCACTCCTTGAATCCTCCCAGAAAAGGAGTTATATAGAAAATGGTAGACCTTATTCAATTCTGGTTTATTCAAGAGAGAGAACTTGTACAACATGCCCCGCTCTCAATATTTAACATAATATTCTAACATTCGTACACAGGAAACTAAATCCTGTACACTTTCCAATGAAAATTTTCTCACTTCATTTGGATTCTCTATGAAGACGTTATGACTGGTTTACTTGGAACAATTGTTTATGACTTAGAACACATCACCAAAAGACTTCATCCTCCCTTTCAATCCGACCTTCTTTACTTCAGATTTCCTCTAAAATTTGACGTATATCTCCTTTTTTATTAACAAACGTGTGTATGTTGAAAAATGAATGTATAATGAGATGTATTTATACCCTTTATGTCACTTCCTTTTAACATTAGGGCCGACGTGTAGTTTCTGCTTCAATTCACATTGTCATCTTCAAAAATTTATTTCTTCTTAGTCGTGAGGATCCACGTGATGTGCCAAATACCACTGGAAGCAGAATGAATTATAATATTGATCCATGGGCGTTGTACTTGCATTTTTAATTTCCTTCATGTCTATCTACTTCGATCAATTGTTGGGTCCAAAATCTAATGTCTAGGGTTGAAATCAATGACTACAACCAATGACTAGGGTTGACATCAATGTCAACAAGCAATATTCCAACACCTGTGACTATTATCAAAGATGATATCCTTCCATGATTGGTTGGACTTATTCATCACTTTTATCATATGTTTCCACCACCTCTTCTCAATAAAAATAACCCTTTTCTAAGTTCGCTTTTCCCTTGCACTTTTCTTTCGATGGCCTCCCATATCTCCCAGAAAATATTCCTTGACCTAACTCATGAACCATCTCATAAATAACATTCCCCTGAGCATAGGGGTTTACGCTACCATGTTAGCTGAAGGAACATGTAACATTATTTCTTATACTAATAAAACCTTGATCCACAAGGGGATTTCCTGCAATAATATTCCTCTGGCTCCTTATTTCAATATGCCTTCTACTTTGGAAAAGGAATGGTGGTTCTCAGCAAAAAATTCGATAATATAACCCTCCAGAATAGTCTTCCCCCAAAACTCCACAGCATGAGAAATTGGATGATCTAAATGGTGAAGAGTCATTAAACCCTTAACGATCCAGTTATATTTGTTTTTTACTAGATGTTTGTATTTTGGTGCTTCTTGTAGGTGATCTAACCACTGAAATACCTCTTTTGGGAACCTAATCCAAAATATTTTGTATTGATTTCTAGTAGGATCCTAATAGAGCACCGTGATTTTCACAACCCTAAAGATTGTGTACCACAACTCCTCTTCCTGCTGCATAAACACATCAAAACTTCTTTCCCACTAGTTCTCAACATCATATTTGTAAATGTGATGAGGCATCCTCTAAAAACTCACTTTAAATCTCAAGTCCCAACAATAGAACCATTTTTTGGCACAAGATTGAGACTAGGGTTTTTTGAGGTTGCCAAAAAAAGGCACCACTATAGTCTAGATACGTTGTCATATTTGTCCTTCCATGAGGGAAAGAAGTCTCACCTAAGGCACCACTGTAGTCTAGATACGTTGTCATATTCATCCTACGCAATAAGATCTAACCCTGAAATTCCCATTACAGACTCAATAGTCAACTACATAAGCACATTTCTCCCAACAAAACCCATTACAATATCTTATCAAAAACTAACTCAATTCCAAGCCTTTTCCCATGACATAGTTCCATACTTATATTTTTCCCTCGGTTTCTTCTTGGATTCTTTATTCCACTATCATTCTGGATTTTCCCTGTTGGTGCTTGATTCTCTTGGACTTTTTCATTACTTGTCTAGATCACACATGGAGATTTTGGTTGTTTTGGTTGCTGCTATAATTCCGTTTATATTTCCATTCGTCTCAATTTTTTTCCATCATTTTGAATCTTCCACTGACATGCTGCACTTTTTCCAAAATATTGGTATCTCCAAAAACAGAGGGCCCAATATCCCTTCATATTTGTTGGTAAACCTCCCACAAAATGCATGGAAATACTTTTCCAAAGTAAAGTAGGTATAGGTAGAGGATGGTATAGACCTTGCTTCTTGTTATTGGGCTTGTTGGTACAACAAAGTATACATCTTCTAATATATCATGTTACATATTCTTGCATTTTTGTCTAGTACGCATACCTCTACAAGTTGGAAATTTTCTTCCCAAAAAAAATATGTCCTTCAACCTTGGAGGTGTGATCCTCCAATAAGATACAATCATTCACCTTTAGGAAAAAATTAGTGACGCATGAAATTAGGGTTTGCGACAGTGATCATGTGATGCAAGAACTTAATCACTTGGTTGATGTTTTCAATAAAAATGATTATAAAGAACATCAATTTAAAAAGACAGTCTCAAGAGAAAGAGATAGAAACGAGACAATGCATGAACAATGGGATGAAATAAATAAGATCGCACTCCCTTACATCAAAGGAACACCAGACAAAATCACAAGAATTTCAAAGAAGGGAAATATTAGGGTTATGTTCACTCCTCCTAACACAATCAAGAGCATTTTGGATTGTGCTAAAGATGTCATAGATCCAAAACACCATAAGGATGTTTACAGAATACCATGCTCATGTGGAAAATATTATATTGGAGAGACAAGGAGATCACTACATGTTAGACTCAAATAAAATTGTGCTGACATAAAACATAATCAGGTCAAGCAATCTTCCTTGGTTGAACACTCGCCATCTGATTTGTATTGACAACACTAAAATCATTGAAAAGATGATCCACTACGATAAACGGAAGGTGAGTGAATACCTTTAAATAGAAGTAAATGTTTTAAACATAAACAAATATTATGGGTTCAAAATTAAAGAGGCATGGAGGCCTGTTATACAGAAAATTAAAAACAAAAACAATAGCAACCTGGAAAATTAAAAAAAGAAATAATAGCAACCTGGAATAATACCTACATTGGTCGGCTCTCTCATTGGTATTAACATATATTTAATTAGGGTTTGGGAGATCCCTAATAATTGATCTTACAACCTCCTGATGATGATCCCATCTTAGGGATTGAAACATCGAGAAAACAAAAACAAAACAAAGTTCCTCTTCTATCAAAAACTCAAAGCTTGTCAACCTTGTAGAGTAGACCATTCTAGAAATGATAGTCAACCTTGTTGTCACCTTCTTCTATATGAATTTGGCACTTTAGCTACTAAAACACCTCCTTGATTTCCTCATCGTTTCTATATGCCTCTTTGTATGCATCATGGGTAAAAGGCTCCATGTGGTTCATAGTTCCCAAAGTTGTAATATTGGATGTGGTGGGCCATGAAAGCATGTGTTCTGACTTGTTTGTGCTACCCTTCTTATACTTTATGACCAAACAAAATTGTTGTAAGAACCCCATCCATTTTTAGTTCCTGGTTTGTTGTAACTTACTATGGGCTTGCAAATACTGAGGAAATTGGTGATCGTTTTGGATGATGGTCTCCTTTCCCATTAGATAGTTCTTAGAGTGTTTGACAACTTATACCAAGGCATAAATATCCTTGTCATAGGTAGGTTATTTGAGGACCAATTCATGAAATACTTCACAATGATAGTAGATGGACCTTCCTCCCTACATCAATATTACTCCCGTGGCATACCCACTTGCATCTGTCTCCAATTTGAAGGGATTATGCAAGTTGAGTAGCACAAGAACTGTTGCTTAACTGATATTTATTTGCATCTCATCAAATGCCTTCCATTGGTTCTTCCCCCATTGGAAACTCTTATTTCTCTTTGTTATTACATGGAGTGGTGTGGCTATTGTTGAAAATGAACCTATGAATTTCCACAAGTATTGTGTTTCCCAACAAAGATACTAACTTCTATGCAATTGGTAGGAGTTGTCCATTTCATGATGGCCTCCATCTTGGAAATATCAATCTTAAGCTCACCTCCACTGATCACATACCCCGGGTACACTAAATACTACCGAGAAAACTCACATTTCTTGAGATTGGCTAGTAGTTGGTTCTTCTTCAAGGTCTCTAACTCCTTCATAAGATGTGAGATGTGATCCTCCAAGGTATCACTATAAACCAGTATATCATACAAATAGAGAATAACAAATGAATCTAGATAAGGGAATAAAACATCATTCATTAGTCCCATAAATGTAGTTGGTGCATTGCAACTGAATGTTATAACCAAACACTCATACAAACCATTCCTTTTCTTGAAAACAATCTTCCAGGTATCTTCTTTTTTGATTCATACTTGATGATATCCTGATTTCAAATTCAGCTTAGTGAAGTACTTGGCATGATGTAGCTGGTCCAATAGATCATCGATCATGGGAAGAGTATGTCGATTCTTTAGTGTAATTGTGTTCAATGCCCTACAATCGATACACATTCTCCAACCCCTATCCTTCTTAGGCACCATTATGATATTTGACACATAAGGTGAGGTACTTGATCAAATCACAACCTGCTCCAACAATGCTTGCAACCTATTATTTACTTCATTTTCTTCTTGAATGAACTATCTATTTATCCCAATATTCAACAAAGGGGAGTTTGGAAATAATTGGATTTCATGATCTACTTTCCACTTAGGTGGTCGTATCTGTGGCATCCCCGACCTTCAACCTCTATCGAGTCATGCTACTCAATCAAATTTATCATTTTATTATAGCTTTGATACCAATTTTTAATGTCCCCAGCCACCAACAGGTCGGGAAACGTCACATCCTGGACGTCTCTCTTAGCTCTAATACCAATTTGTGACATCCCTGGTCTTAAACCAACAGGCTAGGCCATGCCACCGAAATGTTCATGATCTGATACACACACACACACACACACATATAATGAAATCTCAACAGTTATAACATTTGTTTCATACAATTATTCATGCGGAAGTGAAAGTAATACATACATGCAATAAACACAGATAATTCTGATAACATTATAACGCATGTACAAGACACACATCATACATAGCAAAAATATTTGGTACGTATATTTTAATAGATGACCACCAACTACGTGTAGAACTTCCACGAACCTCCCAGCCTTAGACCACTTTTCTCATCACACTCATCAATGGGTCACCCCCGAGTTGGGACTAAACTCCACCCAGGGAAAAAGAATACTAGACCTAGGTTGAGGCTATAGGAAACAACACAGTGCAACTGGAAGGATTCTCTCCAAGGAGCCTACTTACGCCCACTGTTCATGAACTCTCATTCCCCACATGCCTATCCCACCCTTTGAATATGCACCTTCATTGTTCCAAAGTTCATCAACTGCTCCACTTCCCTTCCAGGGCTTCAACAACAGGTCAGATCAGGAATTCTCAGAGCTTCGTAGCTAGTGCTAGACTTCCTCCAGTTTAAATCACTTCCCTGGTGAACTCTCTCACCTAGATAGAGTTTATCACAGGAATGACAATTTGCTTCTTTAATCACTGAATTGACAACCTGCCTCTTCAACCATGGGCCTGACAACCCACCTCTTCAATCCACCAAAACCAAAATTGGGTAAGGAAAAAGGGACGACTCAACCAATTACAGAGGTTCAAAATGGAGGAAAATGATATGGTTTCTAGCTTGTTTAGTACATACGTGGACTGCACAAGGGAGGGCTAGAATGTTGAGGATGAACTCATGGGAAACTAAATGGCCAGACTAGTCAGAATGCTGAGAGTGAACAAGAAAAAAAATGGTGAGAATGGTCAATATGTAGAATCGTGAGAGAGCCGACTAATGAGAGAGAACTCCCTAGGAAGGTGGACAAAATGGTTCGTGAACCCCCAACAAAGGTGGAAATTCCCACATAAATCTGCATGCATCCTAGGTGACACTTGTCTCTCTAGGAGCATGCTCCTCTCCACTTGGAGTTTGTTCCTCTCCTCAAAGGAACTTAGGATAATTTGGTTTATTTCCCAATTTAGTATTTTCAGGAATACATTATAATATTCCCTTGGGTTAATCCCTCAAGCTTAGCCCCTCTTTCCTAGCCTCTCAACTCCATCCCTTTCCCTACCCAGTGGAGCTTAGTCTCCCATAACCCTTTCTTTGTGGTCGGTCTACACGTAGTTTTGTATTTTATTAATAATATGGATAATTACATATACAAAATCATGCCCACTGGCCTTGGCATCTAGGCTCTCTGGACTAATATACACATAAGCCTACCAGCTTATAATTACTTTGCTCACCAGCCTACAAACATCATTGCATTTCACAGGGTCTCGGCCTTGGGGTATTACAATCCCCTCCCCTTATTTTTTCACTGTCCTCACTGCAACTCATTTACATAATATCAACAAGATTTTCAAAATCTTCACAAAGATGTGGGTATTCTGCCCGCATAGCATCTCCATGCTCCCATGTTGCATCCTCGGGACCGTACCAGGTCCATTGGACCTTTACAATCCATATGGATCGATTCCCGAGATGTTTGATTTTACGGTCCATAATGTGTACCGGATGCACTTGAAACGCGCTTTCTTGCTCCACCTGAATCACATTCCAATCAATAACATGATTATCATCAAGTATATATTTATTAATGAATGACACATGAAATACATTATGTATAGACATAGATACACAAAATCCAAGCATATAAGCTATTGGACCAATCCTCTCTAGGATTTCAAATGGCCCACAATATCTGGCTGCCAACTTGGAATAGTTTCCCAACTTCAAGGAACTTTTGTTGGCTTTCACCTTCAAGAAAACATGATCACCCACTTTAAATTCCCCGTGATTTATGTTCTTGTCAGAATATTTTTCTTCTTGTCTTGGGCAACCTTCAAATTATGTTTAATCTTCAACATTTTCTCTTCCATTTCCTTGAACAACTCTATCCCAACCACTTCCCTATCAACTGGGTTGTGTCAGCTTACTAGGGTGTTTCACTTTCTGCCATAAAGTGCCTCAAATGGGCTCATCATTAGTGATTCTTGATATTCATTGTTGTAGGCAAATTCTACCAAATGTAGATAATCTTCCCATTTAGATGGTTTTTCCATCACATACATCCTTATCATATCCTCTATCACTTGGTTGAACCTTTCTATTTTCCCATCAGAATCGGGATGATAGGTTGTGATGAAGTTCAGATTTGTTCTGAACCCTTTGAATAATCCTCTCCAAAACTTTGAAGTAAACTTTGGGTCTCTGTCAGACATAATTGTCTTTGGAATTCCATGCAAGTGTGATACTTCCCTCATATAAATATCAACAACATTGGTTGCCTTGTGAGTAACCTTCATAGGAATGAAATGGGCAACTTTAGTAAGCTTGTCCATGACCACCATGATTGCATCATGTTTCTTGCTTGTTCTGGGAAATATTGTGATTAAATCCATTGTCACCACTTCCCACTTCCACTAAGGAATGGGTAATGGCTGCAGCAACCCAGCTGGGTGTCTATGCTCAGCCTTGACCCTTTTACACTCCAAGCATTTATCTATGTATTCAACAATCTCCCTCTTCATGCCTAGCCAATAATAATGGATCTTGACTGCTGAAACTATTTTCTGATATCCTGGGTGTCTTGCATAAGGCACATTATGCATCTCTTTTAAAATCACACTCCTCAATTCCAGAGAATTTGGTACATAAACTCTATTTTTGTACAAGAGAATTCCATCAATTCCCAATTCATAATATTCATCTTTCTACTGCAATTTACCTTGCTGCAATTTAGCTACCAATTCTATGTACTACAAATCAACTTTTGTAGCCTCATAAATTCTGCCTTTAAGATCTGTCTGATACATGCTAATGGTTGTAGCATGTAGTGCATCAACCACTTTGTTCTCCTTTCCTTTTATTTGCTTGATATCAAAGTCATACTCACAGAGGAATTCCAACCATCTAATCTTCCTAGCATTCAAAGTAGGCTGATCAAACAAATGTTTTAGACCATTATGGTCTTTCCTTAGCTCAAACCTCTTTCCCATGAGGTAGTGCCTCCACTTCTTAAAAGTGTGCACTATGGCTGCCAACTCCAAATCGTAAGTGGCATAGAGCCTCTCATTCTGTTTCAATTTTCTGGACTTGAAACATATCACAAATTCGTTTTGACTAAGGACTCCACCAAATCCTTCTTTGCACGCATTTGTGAAAACCATGAAATCTTCATTTGGATCTGCAATCTTCAGAATTGGAGCATTGGTTAACAATTGCTTCAATTGTTAGAAGCTCTTTTCACATTCTTTTTCCCATTGAAACTTCTTTCCCTTCCTTTGCAAGGAAGTGATGGGGTGAGCTATTCTCAAAAATCCTGCAATGAACCTTTTTTAGTAGCCAACTAGACCCATGAAGTATTTGACTTCTTCCACATTCTTAGGTGTTGTCCACCCTTTAATGGACTCAATCTTTTCAGGGTCCACTGCTATCCCTTCTTCAAATATTATATGCCCCAAATAGTGAATTATGTTTTGATAAAATGAGCACTTTCTCAATTTGGCATATAGTTGATGCTCTCTTAGCACTTGCAACACCATCCTCAAATGATGCTCATGTTCTTATTTCGACTTGGAATATAAAAAATTTAATCCAGAAAAACAATGACAAACTTATCTAAATATTCTCGGAAAACACCATTCATTAAGAACATAAAAACAACTGGTGCATTTGATAACCCAAATGGCACCACTGTGAACTCATAATGACTGTACCTTGTCCTGAAGGTGGTATTTCTGACGTCTTCATATATGATCCTTACTTGATGATATCCTGACATGAGATCAATATTTGAGAATATCTTTGTGTCCTTCAGCTGATCAAAGAGATCATCGATCCTTGGCAAATGATACTTGTTCTATATAGTCACTTTGTTCAACTGTCTGAAATCGATGCACATTCTCAATGTCCCATATTTCTTCTTCACAAACAAGACTAGGGCTCCCCAAGGTGACACACTTGGGCGTATATACCCTTTCTTTAAAATTTCTTCAAGTTTCATTTGCAATTCCTTCAGCTTTGGTGTACTCATTATGTAAGGAGTATTTGATACTGGAGCTACTCCAGGCATCAAATTGATAAAGAAATCAATATCTCTCTTTGGGGGTAGTCCTGGTATCTCCTTGAACACATCTTCAAAATATTCCAAGCCTGCATGCTCCTCCATATCTGGCACCGTATCCTTAGATGCTTCCTCCATATGGGCTGCAAATATTTGACAACCCTTCTTGTAACACTTCTTTAGTTGCATTGCTAATATTTCCCAAATAGTAACTACCCTAGGAATTCCTTGGATTGTTCTCTGATTTCCTTCCTCATCAAAGAAAGTGAATTCCTTGTTATGGCAGTCTAACATGGCATGATGTTGGTCCAACCAATCCATACCAATTAGGAAATCGTATGATCCCAATGGAAAGATGTCCAAATCTTCCTTGGTACACAGTCCATTCATGCCCACTAGACATGATTTAACCAACTCAACAACTTTCCTCTTGTCTCATGTAGCGAGTTGCACTAGCCAAGATTCCCCATGCTTGCTTCTTGGAAAAAGAAATATTTCCACAACCTTATGATTTATATAGCTATGACTATCCCCCGAATCAATTATAATAGTAAAGGCATGGTTATTGACCATACCTTCAAATTCAATCATGTGTGATTGAAACTCAACTTGCTTGTTGTCCAGTGCTACATAGATATTTGGTACACTTATGCCCATTTCCTCCACTATTTCTGCTTGTTGGACATTGTGGACAACTCTCACCTTGTCATTTTTGTGAGGACAATCTCTATACTTGTGGTCTCCCTTACAACCCCAACATTGAATGGGTGCCTTCCTTGACGTTTTCCCTCCTACCTCAGTCGTTCTATGCTCTCTAAAATATGGTTATCCTTGAGGACTATTTATGAAAAATGGAGGCTTGTTTCCCTTCTGCCTCTGTTCCTTCTTTCATTTCTTCTTGTCCTCCCAAGCCTTTTGGAAAGTATGCTTTCCTTTTTTTGAATCATATAAGAATTTTTATCTCCTTATAGTTTCTTCCAAAGTCTTTGGATCATCATATTGGATTTTATCACTGATGTAAGATGGAAGCCCACTTAGGTACCTATGAATCTTCACGGTTTCATCCTTGATGAAGGAGACAATCTTTAACAACTCAAAGAATCTCCTTTAATATTCATCAATAGCCACGCTTCCCAGATTAATTTCAAATAAACATTTCATATTTATATCATAATACCTCTTGGTCAGGTATTTCTTCTCAAAATGCCTCTTGAATTCCTTCCAAGTCGTGTTTTTCTCCCTGAGGTGTTGTACTTGCACCAACTGATCCCACCACATGGATGCCTTTCCTTTAAGTTGGTAGATGGAAATTATTCCCTCAACATGAGAAGAATAGTTATGCAATTGGAAGTACTTCCTCATGCCTAGCATCAATGTCTCAACATCTTCATCCTTCTTATGTTCTCCATCAAAAGTAGGAGGTTTGATCTTATTCATTTCTCCTTTCAACTCATCCACCCCAGACCTCCTATGTTTCCTGATATGGGATGGAATTGAGCTGCTGTGTTCTCTCCTATGGGAATTCTTTTGGGAGTGATGGTGATGTCTGCTACCAATCCTTGATCTTCCTTTCTTCTCAGGGGTCATGTTCCTTCCTGATTTGCTAGAGACAATCTCCTTATCCAAATTATTTTCAGTTCTTTCCAGGATCTGAATTAAATTCGTGTTGAAGTATTATTGTTGTTCCTTGACCTTCATAAGCCTCTCATTATCATCCTTGTGGCTCTGGACATCTGTCTACAATTTTCTGAGGGTATCAGCCAGATTTATGTCTTCCTCCCTTTCTCCTCCATGTCCATTGGAGTTTCTTCCTTCCCTATCCAATTGGACGTTCAACCCTCTATTTTCATCTTCTTGACTGAATACTACCTAAGTATCATCCATAACTTTTTCACTCTATGTTGACTCTGACCTGACAACTGTTAATTCTGCAAAAGCAATGTGCATCCAACCGAAATTTGTTAGGCTAACTGTTCTTAATAATATCATGGAAACATGAACCATTCTAATTCATTAATATATCAGACTTCGTTTTTGTTGTTTTCCTGAGAAATTGACTATTAAGATCCAATTTATGGGTGAACAATTATCTTCTACTGTTCAAGACCTTTCCAATAGCTTCTTACATGCTCAATTTTGAATCCTGAGAAGGAAGTGATGGCCACTTGAACAATTTGTCCCTCTTCTGTTCTTTAAACAAAATTGGCGGGCACTAGCCCCTTCCCTTTAGCCTTTAATCCGCATGTGATCATGTCTGTGACCAAGTGCTAATAGTTTGGCACTTACTCTTGGCTTTGAAATTCTAGGCATCGGGTGTTTTCATCTCACCACAATTCCACGTGTCCCTTGCGACCATTAGGGGCCCCACTAGCCATGCTCAAGAAGAGTGCCACGTGCCGAAATACTAGAATCGGAAACGTCATTCTCGTGCTTCTTGAATTTGGAACTTCGGACTTCTAAGGTTTCCACCTCTTCACTTTGTGATTTCCTTGAACACTGAACCGACGAAGTACTAAACCGGTGTCTCCTCGGAGCTTTGGTGCTTCGGACTTTATAAGTTTTCACAACTTCCTCTAACCTTTCCTCTGAACACCTATTTTTTGAACTCGGTGGTTTCCTTAGCTTTGTTGTCATTCCATTATGGTGGTAACACGTGGTCCCACTGATGAGAAACACGTGTCAAGTCACCATAGGTTCTAAAGGTCTATCAAATTAACAAGTAGGTGACATGTGGTAGGATAGGTTAGGTCCATGTCACCGTAGGTGACATCATCATGTCACGTCACATTAGTGCTTTGGAACTTCGACACTTCAGGCTTCGAAAGTTTTTACTTCCACAAGATCGTTAACTTTCGAATGTCAAAATTCCTCACTACTTTATCTTTCGAGGTCCACATTGTACAACTGTCATCATATAAGGTGGTGACACATGGCCCCCATGTGTCATATTTATTTTGGTCCAACAAGGTTGTCAAAGTTCCATTTTTACTAACACGTGGTAGGACTAAGGAAGTCCATGCCACCCTAGGTGACATCATCATGCCACGTCACTTTGGGACTTCGGGCTTCAGGACTTTGGAGAATTCTCCTTAGCGCTCCTCCGTCTCTCCCAAACAACGAGCTCCTAAACTAGCCAATCTGCTAACACGTGTCCCATTTAACGAATGGTCTGGATTAACTTCAGACTTTGGGACTTCGGGCTTCGGGAGTTTGTGACTTAGCACACTTTGTTTCTCTTGAGTGTCAAATTCCAAACGGATGCAATTTCTATGGTTCACAACCTCTCGTGTACAGATCTGATGGCTGAGGTCTATTTTCCTCACCATTGCACCTTGCCACTTGCCCTTGTCTTCATCTATGGCTCCGATGTATCTTCAGCCAAAACCAACGGTCAATCACTTTTCCTTGGATCTACGATGTACATCCACTCCGAGACTTTGGAGCTTCGGGCTTTGCCCCTTTCTGCTCTATCACACAGAAACTTCACCGAAGTCGGGAAGTCCAAAGTACTTAGGGGTTAATCCTCTTGCACCTTTCTCCATATCGGACGATTGTGAAGGATCCTCCTTCTCCCGAATAGATCCCATGACCCAACTTCAAGCCTTGCAGTTCCAAACCCATGGTTACTGCAGTCCCTTTTATTTGCTATCTTTATTGAACCACTATACCTCCTAAGCTTCCAAACATGACCAAGGTGTTCTCTTGGCACTCTGAAATGCTCTGAAATTCAAATTTTGTCCTTCTTGAAAATAATTTGCTTTGAAATTTTGATTCCATAACCACTTATACGGCCTAATTTAGGCTCAGTGTCAAAAACTGGGCTCTAAACTTAAATTTTGTCCATTTCAACAACAATTCCCTTTCTGAAACCTTTTCTTCAACTTCCACTTTCCTGGCTCATCCAGGCTTAGTGTTGAAACCATGACTCTGATGCCAATTTGTGGCATCCCTGACCTTTAACCTCTGTCGGGTCACGCTACTCAATCAAATTTATATTTTTCTTCTAGCTCTAATACCAATTTGTAACATCCCCAGCCACCAACAAGTCGAGCAACGCCACATTCTGGACATCTCTCTTAGCTTTGACACCAATTCATGACATCCCCGGTCTTAAACCAACAGGCCAGGCCATGCCACCTAAAATTTCATGCTTTGATACATATATATTTATATACATATCTATGTAATACAATCTAAACAATTATAACAGCTTGTTCATAGACTTATTCATGTGCAAGAGACAATAATACATACATGTAATAAACACAGACAATTATGATAACATTATAACACATGTACAAGATACACAACATACAGAGAATAGAGATTTGGTACTTATATTTTAATATATGACCACCATCTCCATGCATACCTTCCACAAACCTCCCATCCTTAGAATGTGTTGCTCGTCATGCTCAGCAGTGGGTCACCCCCAATCTGGGACAAAACTCCACCCAGGGAAAAGGAATCCTAGACCTAGGTTGAGGCTATGGGAAACTGGATAGTGCAACTAGATGGATTCTCTCCAAGAATCCTACTTACTCCCACTGCTCACGGACTCTCATTCCCCACATTCCCATCTCACCTAGGGAATATGAACCTTCACTATTCCACAGTCCATTGATTTCTCCACTTCCCTTCCAGGCCTTCAACAACAGGCTAGATCAGGAATTCTCAGAGCTCCGTAGCTAGTATTGGACTCCCTCCAGGAGAAATCACTTCCCCAACAAACTCTCTCTCCTGGAGAGATTTTCTCACAGTCCTGACAACCTTCTTATTCAACCACGGGCCTGACAACTCGCCTCTTCAACTACAGGCATGATAACCTGCCTCTTCAATCCACCACAAACAAAATTGGGTAAGGAAAAAGGGACGACTCGGTAAATTATAGAGGTTCACAATGGCAGAAAAGGATTTGGTTGCTAGCTTGTTCAATGTGTGTGTGGACTGCACAAGGGAGGGCCAGAATGCTGAGGATGAACTCATGGGAAAATAAATGGCCAAACTGGTCAGAATGTTGAGAGAGAACAAGGAAAAAAATGGTGAAAATGGTCACTATGTAGAATCATGAGAGAGTCGACTGATGAGAGAGAACTCCTCAGGAAGGTGGAAAGAATGGTTCATGAACCCCCAACAAAGGTGGAACTTCCCACATAAATTGGCATGTGTCCTGGGTGACACTTGGCTCTCTAGGAGCATGCTCCTCTCCACTTGGAGTTTGTTCCTCTCCTCAAAGGAACTTAGGATAATTGGGTTTATTTCCCAACTTTAGTATTTTTCAGGAATACATTATAATATTCCCTTGAGTTAAGCCCTCAATCTTAGCCCATATTTCCTAGCCTCTCAGCCCCATCCATTTTCCTGCCCAATGGATATTAGTCCTATTGGCCCTTGGGTATGCAATCAAGTGAAGATCAAGGAAGAAGAGGTAAAATGCGATCTTTTTGGGAGACACAGTGAATGTTACTGGGTCGAAGTAAGAAAAAAAGAAGAAAAGAAGGAGTGAAGCCCAAGAAAGCTAGTCGTTGGATGAAGAGATCAGGGATGACAGATAAGAAAGGTATATGGATCAAGGACAACTCAGATAGTGGGAAAAGACACTGTTAGCTCTGTGCAGGAAGAAATGAGAGATAGGTTGGCGACGCCCGAGAAAAGAGGGTCAAGTTGACCTAGGGTTTGTATATCTATGGTTTTTGACACCTAGGTCTCGATGTAAGGCTGTCGGTGAGGGACTATATTGTATAAATAGAGGTCAAGAGGACCTAGGTCGGGTCGGTACTATTGTTGAGAATTGTTATTGATTGTTTTTCATTGACATAATATTATATTGTGAGTGAGATAAGTGTTGAGAGTAAGAGCCTTCTGGCATTGTAAGATCTTCAGCTGGGTGCGAAGATCAAGTCCTGCAGCTGGGTGCGTAGGAGGGGGAGAGAAAGAGAGAAAAAGAAGAATATCTTCTAGTAGAGAGCGCAAACAAGAACTGTAAGCTTTACCTTAATAAATCATAAGCACGGTTTTGTGGACGTATCCCTAGAGAGAGAGTGAACCATGTATATCTTGCATTGAGTGTGATTGTTTCTTTGATCTCTGTCGTTGTTATATTGTTATTTTCATTGTTGTGTTAGATTAGATCTATAGCTGCGCATGATAGATCTAGATTTATAGGTGTTAGATACGTAATGAGTTGATGTTGTACTGGATCCACTTGATATTCCCCTAGTTGTAGACATATTTTTCCTGCAACCCCCCCTCATAGTTGCTTCGTGTGAGACTACATTTTCTTCGCAGGTGTTGTCGAAAGGGCCAGTATATAGGGCTTGTTGGTGTGCTCTTGGAGTGAACCTCGGGTCTGCCCCTGTGCCAACAAATGGTTCTGTTGCCACGATCAAAATCTTCATGAGGGAATGTCAAGGTGGTTCCCATAGAAGACAGAGATTCAAAAGTGGATAGAAGATCAAGAGAGGGACTTCATTGAAGCCCAAAACAAGAACCCTAAGCTGAGTACTGAAGATTGGCTATAAAGATACATTTTCACCAACATCCACAAGATCTTCTTTGGAGGAATCCATCAAGAGTTGTTTGAGTGGTTGGATAGGTTAGCTGATACCTAGTTTTAGATCAGATCTAGACCCCCTGTGGTTTGGATGTCGGTGTTGATCCAGAAGGTTAAAAGAGTCGACAACATTGTATCCAAAGCAGTAGATCATTGGTTTGATAGTACCATTGGAGGGTATATCACCGAATTTTCTGTCGACAGAGTAGAGTCGTATAGCCAAGATGATAGATAATTTTTCAAAGGACCCAGAGGTAAATTTATGAATTTTCTAAATCTGAGAATCAAGATGCACTTGCATGAGAAGAACATTCTAAATATACAGTAGATTGGTTGAAGCCAGAAAAGCTAATGTTCAAAAATTTAGACATGGACAATGACACAGAAGCTGGACATAAGCGCAGTGGGATAGTGTTTAGAGGGGTTCACCTCGAGAACCTGTTCAAGAAAAACTATGGAGAACAAGGTTTCTACAGTGGGGAAGAGGCAGATCTAACAGACGAAGAACATCCAATACCCTCTAGGCCAAAGAAAGGAGAAATTGAAGAAATTCGCCAGGACGAGCCAGAAAACTCAGGAACTGAGAAGACTACTAAAGTAAGTATCATTAACCCTCCTGTTGTTTCAAAAAAACTAGGTAATCAGAGTAATCAGAGTCACCAGAGTCCTCAGAGTGTTACTACTAGCAGTTCAACATCTACTCAGATAGGTAACCTAGGTAGATCTATGGTGGATGAGATGAGGTTCCCTATCTTTAGAGGGGATGGATCTGAAGACCCAGATCAACACTGGTTCCCATGTGAATCCATGCGGAATATTAAGAATGTCATTGATGAGGCTGTCAAAAGAACCCAGTTCAACACTACTCTTAGAGATCGCGCACTGAGCTGGTACATGAAGCTTCTCCAAGGACTTGCACAGCCCCAACCATTGAATGAGATCAAGAATGCGTTGATTATAGAATTCAAGAAACCCAAATTGGAGTCACAGTGTATTAAAGAGCTGAAGGAGATCAAACAGAAGGTTGTCGAACCTGTCTGGGAATTCGATCAAAGATTCAAGACCTTCACAGGCCAATTAACTTTTAAGATCCCAGATGAACAGAACAAATAATGGTTCATTGTTGCGTTGTTACTGCACATCAAATTTCCTCTGATGCAACAAAAAATTGCTTTGCAGTCTAAGGTGCTGGAGATCGCCATGAAGCTTGAATCATCCCCTATGGGAGAATCCATCTCAGGTATGAGCTAGATCTTGAGCCAGTTAACTAGTTTATCTTTACAGGTCGAAGAAATAAAAAAGGATAAGGGAAAGGACAAAAGAGAAGACATATGGTGTGTCAGATGCAGATTAGAGGGCCATGATAAGGAACACTGCCCTGCATTTCATGAATATTTGGCCTCAGGAACTCTGAGCCCTTTGAAGCAAGTCACATTACCCTAGTGCGAAGTATGGAGAAATCACCCCGGTGAGTGCTACTATATGTAGAAGTATGTTCAGACACCCACAAACTTATATTTCACATTCTGTAAGTCAGTAGGGCATGATGATAGAGATTGTAGGGCCTTTGACCTTATGCATGAAAGATCAAGAGACATATACAAGATCCAAGGTGAAGTGCATCAAGAAGGAAACAATGCACAATATAACTCCCCAGGAATAGGAAATCTCAATCCTCACGGCGGATACAAAGGACGGGGACAAGGAGGAGGAATGGGTCGAGGCTGAGGACAAATAATTTGTTACAACTGCATGCATCCAGGGCATATAGAAAGGGACTGTCAGAACCCTTGCACCACCTGCATTTATTGCAACTCTTTTGAGCATATCATTGAGGAATGCCCTATACTACTAGCTAAGATTAAGTAAAGACGAGGACCTCAACAGAACCCGCAAGTGAAACTAATATATGTTGAACCCCACGGAGTAGACCCTAGAGTCATTGTTATTACTCGAGGAGGCATTGTTACAGGAGAAGATAGAGTGACCCAGGGAAAGACTACAGAAGACTCAGGAGTCAGAAAAGCTGCGGAGAAGACTCAAAATTTTGATGCCAAGAAAGAAAGATGAACATTTGAAGATGCAAGGAAATAATTCAGAAGAGATCAAGGCTCATCATCAAGAACATGGCCAGAAGTAAGAGAATATGGAATTCCACTGGTATTCGATCATTCTTCTTCATCGAGAGAGGGAAAAGAGGTAAGTAAGCTCATCGAATTTTTCTACACTTGTCTTAAGTTAATTCGGGATGAGAACGTTGTACAAGAGCTACAAAGATTAATCAGGCAATATGAGCTAGGAAATGTAGACCCCTTACTGAATAGCGCAGTACACCAGATTGGCAAGAAGAGAAAGACAAATAAAGAATTACATTGGAATGCTCAGATAGGAGAGTATGATATAGACTATGTGGTCCTCGACTTAGGGTCAGAGGTAAATGTCATGATGACTCAAACTTGGGCACTGATGGGAAAACCCAAGCTGATCTATTACCCTATCATGCTTCACATGGACAATCAACAAGCTGTCAGCCCATTTGGACGATTGGAGCATGTCCCTATGGACATCGACGGAGTTAGAACCTTTGCAGATTTTGAGGTAATTGAAATTGTTGATGACAATTGTCCTTACCCTGCATTGTTAAGAATTGATTGGGTCTTCAACAACTCCACTGTTGTTGATTTGAAGAAAATACATATGACATTCGAAAGATATGTCCTTAGGGTCATCGCACCCTTAGATCCAGATGAGGGTCAGTGTTACATAGATCCCATCAGAGAAGAAGACTATGCATACGAACTGGAAAACATCTACAAACTGACAGCCAGAAAATAGGATTACATCAACCCTACAACCAATGGGAATCTTAGCTAGCAAAGTGATAACACATGTTCATTAGATTCAGAAGAAGCGCTGGAGAACTGGTAGAACCAGATGTATGAAGTATCTACCAGAAGATGTGCTAGATTAACCAGAGAAGTTCGTTGGATCGGCACAACAGTAAGTAACTTACCCACATTTGATGGTCTAAACCCTTTAGAAGCCTTCCTATCATATTTTGAAACAAGTGTACCAACACAACAATGATTATTGGCAATGGATGACGCCCTAAAATCTACACTAGCGAGATGGTGGGGGACACATAAAAGAAACATCACAGATTGGACACAATGTTGAACCTTGATGACAACACGATTTTCAGCACAAGCAGTAAGCTGCGAAGTAAGGTATACAGGTCGAAGTTTCCCAAAGGACCATGTGTGAAGTTGTTATTGGATAAATCCATAAGTGCGGACACAAACAGATCTCCCTAGATCCACCTGGATCTAGAACAAAGCAAGACAAAATATGACTCTTTCCCTAGATTTTAACTATTGAATTAAATAGGAGGCAAGAACAAAGAACATACCTTATGATCGCTTCCTTTGGTTTTTGTTGCTCCCGCTTCTCTCCAGTTCTCTCGTACAGTCAAGACCAAAACAATACAAACCAACTGAAGTGAAGAAAGCACAATCTATTCAACGGTCAATCTATGTATATGATGAAGGAGTTATACAATAAAGTGAAATTAGCTTTATGGGAAAGGGACATATTACTATATCATATTAATGGAAAGTAAATATTACAACCTAAGCCTTGATGTTGCAAACTTCCTTTCGATAGCCCTTGGCTCTGACACACACACTTTCTCACTTGCATGAAGAATATCAACCACCTTTGATAAACTTGTTGGAGTTTCCTAGCTGTTGTAGCTTCAGTCCTTCACACAATCTTTCACCAATTCTCCAATGTCTTGCTTAACCTTGTTTTCTTCTAACCTTTTCCATGAGAATTCCCTCAATATATAGGAGAGAATGGATTAGTTACTTGGATAATAATGATCCCAAAATATCAGGGAATCCAGTACTTAGATAACCATTTGAATGCCATCTCATCCTTCTAGAAGATTCCCTTCTAGAAGCATCGAGAATTTATCTTTTTCCTTGCTTAAGAAAGAGTTCGCACCCTAGCAGTTCAACACAGTGTGAACTTCTCGCACCCTGGCTTAAGGAAGCCTACAAAAATCATACATTCTCGCAGGCAAATATACTAGCAGCCTGCGAACCTCTTTCAAAAATGATATTTCTGGAAAAAGAAGAAAGTAACTTTTCTCAGGAGAAAGTTGTTATGAAGAGCCTGAGTACACCATCATCAATACATCATCATGATGACCAAAATCATAGGTAAAAGAAGCTGCGAAGAAGCATGGAATTACATTCCTCGAGATAAATGGGTGCACAGATTCATTAACACACTTGACACGACCCCTATCAAATGGTACCTTCAAGAGGAGTTGCACCTTGTCACTACAGATTGGGAAGGTATGATTCAGAATTTTATCACCACCTTTCTATTTGAGAGTGAATACCCTTTAGTAGACCAAGCATTAAATATTGTGAGTCAGAAAGTATTTGAAGAGGCATCTAGCCCCCTATGGAACAAGAAGAGGACGAATGGACTGAGCCTCTCCAGAAATTGTAGGGCTGCTACAACATCAATGTCGATGACGATAATGATCCCAGGAAGATAAACATCACTAAAATAGAAGGCCAAAGAGATGTGGAAGGAACAAGAGTTGAGCTACCATTTATTGGTCATCCAATCAAGATAAAAAAGGTCAATATTGGAACATAGGAGACACCGAAGCTTTCCAATGTCAGATTGGGATGTTGCTACCATTGACAAGATTACAGAGCTATTACATGAATATAATGACTTCTTTCCAACCAAGTTCACTGATATGAAGGGAATCAAAGGACCTATGGGAGAGATGAGAATGCCTTTGAAACTAGATGCGAATCCAGTCAAGCAAAGACCCTATAGATTGAACCCGAAATACAAGGAAAAAGTGAAGATTAAGCTCGATAGAATGCTGGAAGCATGGATTATTGAACATGTTGAAGAATCAGAGTGGATCAGCCCTATGGTGGTACAAGACAAGAAGACAGGAACAATCAGGATATGTGTAGACCTCAGGAAACTGAATGATTCCTGTCTACATGACCCTTTCCCTACACCATTCACAGACGAAGTATTAGACAATGTAGGTTGCCAAGAGGTATATTCTTTTACAGATGGATTTTTAGGATACCATCAGATCCGGATTGCCAAGGAGGATGTAAGGTAGTTAGAGAGGTAGTAGGGGGGCCTAGAGGGCCCATAGTGATAATAGTGGAGGTCATTCAATGTAAGGTGGACTAGGTCCACTATATTATTAAATAAGGCCCACTATGGTAGTTAGATATAATAAATGTAAGAGGACTTCTTAGAAGGTTCTACTTCTAGAAGATTCCTCCTCTAGAATGTTCTTAGGTAATGGTAACACTATATAAAGGGGCTCAAGCAATGTAATGAGACATGAAGAGAATTATTATATTTGGAGATAAAGCTCATTAGGAGGTTGCCCCCTCGAAGAGGCAAGTGAACAGGAGAGGATCCCTTCCATAATAGGATCCATTGTATGGTGTTGCCCTACCTCAAGGGTTTGGTAATAATAAAATGTGGTTTCTTCTATCTTGCTTTGTGGATATATTGTGTATTCAGTATTTGTGGTGATTATATTTGTAGATCTATTTAGGTTCTTAACA
>ML866223.1:5542-21655 GCA_009831015.1 Picea engelmannii | reverse complement strand
TGATCACTGTGTTTATTTTAAAAGGCTAGAAAATGGAAGCTATATTATCTTGCTATTGTATGTAGATGACATGCTTGTTGCAGGGTGTAATATGCAGGATATAAATATGCTTAAGATGAAATTAGCCAATTCATTTGCGATGAAGGATTTGGGTGCTGCAAAGAAAATCCTTGGCATGAGAATAACAAGAGACAGGAAAAATAAAAAATTGACATTGTCTCAGGGTGAGTAGACAGAGAAGGTGTTGGAGAGGTTTAGAATGCAGAATGCAAAACCAGTTAGTACACATTTGGCCAGCCATTTTAAAGTAACTAAGGAAATGTGTCCCAAGACATAGGAGGAGATAGAATACACTTCCAGGGTCCCTTATTCATCAGCAGTTGGCAGCTTGATGTATGCAATGGTTTGCACAAGACCATCTATTGCACATGCAGTGGGAGTTGTGAGAAGATATATGAACAATCCAGGTAAAGAACATTTGGAGGTAGTAAAATGGATTCTCAAGTATTTGAGAGGTACTACTACTCATGCATTGTGTTTTGGAGGTTCAAACACTTTTCTATAGGGATATGTTGATTCATATATGGCAGGTGATAAAGACAGCAGGAGGAGAACCATAGGGTATGTTTTTACTATAGGTGGAACAACAATAATTTCAATTTTGAAATTGCAAAAGGTTGTTTCACTTTCAACAACTGAGGCAGAGTATGTTGCTGCTACAGAGGCTAGTAAAGAGATGATTTGGTTACAAAGGTTTATGGAGGAATTGGGAAAGAAGCGGGAGAATAACAGATTGTACTGTGATAGTGAGAGTGAAATTCATATTGCAAAGAACCCAACCTTCCATTCAAAGACTAAGCATATACATTTGAGGTACCACTTCATATGATCCACCTTGGAAGGTGGACATTTGAAGTTGGAAAAGATACACACTAGCCAGAATCCTGCAGACATGTTAACTAAGGGAGTAACCAGGGAGAAACTAAGTTCCTGCTCAGTTTCAGTTGGTCTTCAAGAATGAAGATGAAGATGAGAAATTTTCCAGGTCCAAGAAGGTTCAGATTCCAACATATACAACAGCAGTGGAGTTGTTGAGATCAGCCTCCAAGTGGGAGATTGTTGGTTATGGAGCCTGATTATCTTCCTGATTCAGAGGTCTTTTAATTTCAGTTGTGCTTATACCCCATGAAATATTTACACCCCAAAAGTATGTACACTCTTCCACGCGGGGGAGTGCAGAGGGGGGGTACCCCCTCTGTGGGGTCTGGGGGGGCTATCCCCCCGACTGGGGGAAAGCGGGCCCCCGAAGGAAAAATTTCCTTGTAAAAGTATATTGTAATTTCATTGTAAATATGGACCGTTCATTATAAGGTTGTAGATTTAACGGTAGAAATTATGTTAGGGTTTTTTTCCCTATAAGGCAACCCTCTTTTATGAGGGAAATGTATTGCGGCTATGTATGATGGCGAGTATTGTATTCTGAGAGAGGATACTAGGAGAGAAAGAAGAGGAAGTTACAACAGGTTTTGTTGTAGGTTGTATCCCTTCATTTGTTGGATAATAATAAAGGAAGGACTTGGAAATTTCTCTGGTGGACGTAGCCCACACTGGGTGAACCACGTAAATCTGTGTCTCTCTTGTATTGTGTATCTTCTGTGTTTTGTTTCCAAATTTGTTTTATTTTATTGCTCCGCGGTCCTATTTTTCTAACAGTTGGATGTAAGGATTTGTACATGAAATTAAACCAAAGATTTAAGGGTTAAAGTGGGTAGTTTGATGGCTATTTACCCATAGATCCCCCAGTTTTAACTTAATCACCTTGCTTGCCATTGTGTCAGCCTGCTTATTGTTATTATGGAGAACCTGGTCATATGATATTTCTTGGATCTTTGAGGCTTCATATTGTGATCTGGTAAGGATAGAATTTAGTCTATGATCTACTTGACTTTGTGTCATCATAGCTCTAATAACTATAATGGAATCCCCTATTGTAATTAATCATGCAATATTTCTCTCTGTTGCTAATCTGAGCCCATCAAATAGTGAATAAGATTATGCTTTATTACTAGAAATAATTCTAACCCCTAGATGTATGACATTTCCATTGTTCCTTTAGGATCGTAAAGGATCCCCCTTGCTCCTATCACCCCTATAACCAGTCATGTTTTAATCCATGTTCATAATGCAACCATCTACCTTCTAACCACCCTATTTTCCATTTCGTCTACCATTTGATTTGTGGTTCTTCTCACATGGACGAATCTAACCTCTTCCAAATGTTCCAATGCTTCTGTGATTCATGTAATATGAACCCTCGATTTCCATAGATGAATCATGGTTCAAACTTCATGGTTAATTATGATCTGAGGCTCTCCTTCATGGTTCAAACTTGCGTATTTCCACCAACAAATGCTTAGGTGCAAACGTAATTAATTATCTGGAAGGATTTTGACTAAGGAATTTTTCTTTATTGCTTTTATTATTTGAATCTAACCTTCTTTTCTACCTCATTTTAGTATGAAACAAGCTGCAAATGTCTGAATTTTTGCAAAATGGATTTTTTTTTGCTAAATAAAAGAAACTTGTATGAACATAGTATAGATTTGCATGTGAGGAAGAGCAACAACCTTTCCTAGAGTATAGTACAAAATGGCCCAATTGGCTAGCTTTAAGCTTTGGCCCAGATCTACTCTTATTATTGGAGGATAGCCTCAAATATCAATGTGATTTTCTTATACTCGAAGAGTTTTTATGATGGTGTCCACCCAAGCACCTACCTCAGCAGGTCCCGCGCCTGACCTCCCGGTCTTAAGGATCGCTCAATTTCCTCTTGGAATCTCCTTTGAATCTCCTTTGGAATCTCCTTTGATTCCCACTGGAATCTCCTTCAAATTCAACCCACAGGTATTTTCCGGCACCTTACAACCTTTAGGCCGATCACTGTTCCGTTTACGACAGAAAACCACAATCAGGTTTCGGGGTTTTCAAATCCCCGATGTCACCACCCTTTGGGGTCCCGATTTCTCGATCGTCGATACCCTGATACGCTCCCTTCCTGCCTTAGTCTTTGGGATATGATTTTAGTCCATGCAACCTCCTCTCATATGACCGCAGCCATACTCCCTATCGGGACTCAGGGTTTCGAGTATTGAAATGTAGTAAATCTCTTACCCACAGAATTCCCGATGTTTCGACTCATGATTTTGTGATATGACATCACGAGGATGCCCTTCCACCGTAACCACAATCAACGATGGTGATCGGTCACTGAGATCAATGTTCCAGATCTCCCTTGGAGTTTCGGGACTTCAAATGTCGAAGCGCCTTGGCCTTTGATTCCCCCGATCTCTCGAAGGATGATTCTCCGATCACTTAGATCTCAGCCACGCGTCCTCAAGAATGAATAGTCCTCGCCGCTTCGGGGTTTTACCCGTGGAAATTCCCGATGTCTCACTATAATAAGATGACGTCAGCAGGGTCCCACACGAAACTCTCCTCTTGTCGGAAAATCAGACTTCGCGATTTTGAAATGCAAGATTATCTTGTCCTCGGGACCTCCGAAACGTCGATCCTCGACTCTCTTTGGGTTTCTGACACATGTCCCAAGTGGATGAATGTTTCATATCAACCCTCGGGTTTCACCGATTTCAAAGCCAAAAAACACTTACCTGCGCAATCTCCGATGTCCAGATCTCGAATGTTGGATGATCGCGACACGTGTTTCTCCCGAGATCCACGGCTGTGGTTTTCTCACGGTTTTAGGGTTCAACAGGCCTCGAACCCTTGGTCTCAAGACTTCTAATATGCTGACGGCCCCAACTACTACCACCTGTCCGATGGATGGACGATTTCGATCGTATCGGGGTTTTCACGATGGATTTCCCCGACCTCTGGTCCACGGGACTTCCGATTTCCCGAACCCCATCTCGATATCCCGATGCTTCTTGGGGTTCTTACTCTGCTCACGAGGGTTTAAACCCTGTGCAACTCTTGTCAGATCAGATGACTGATGGGTGACAGGTCGACGATCCAATGACTCACGACCCCTAGAGCTTGAACTTCAAATGCAGTCGTAACCTCTTCGCTTCTTTACCAAATCAGACAACTGGCGGGATTTCGCAAGTCCTCTCCACAAGATCCTGACCGTCGATCTATTCCTCTTTGGCGATTCCTACGAAATGAACCTAGTATTCCTCTGCAAAAAAACTGGTCCTCCTGCGGCGCAACTATGCAACGCCTGTTTAGAAACTCCACGGCACAGACTTCCTATGCTTCACACAATTCTAAGTCTTCAAGAAGACTCTTGCACGCACTCCTTGTGGCAATTCTTAGACACTTCCAAGTGTTGAGTTCTTTCGACTCTGCGCACACCTGCAGCAACAGTCCTTAAATTCTTTACTCAGATTCACAATTCTGAGTCTTCGCTTGGCCTGTGCACTCCTTGCATGGCTCATGTGCCCAACTACACTTCTGAGTACTTAGAACAAAAGTTAACCTATCTGAACCCTTTGTCAACGCACTCCTTACGGACGAATTCAACTGCACTCCTTGCAGGAACTCTGGCTCAGATAGAGAAACAATTGAAACTAATTCTCTCTACCTCTTAGACTTCAACTTAGAACATGAAATCATATACACAGCATATCAAAGCATATGTATAATAGGAAGCAATCATTCATGAGTATATCAATCTACACACCTACACAAAGAACATCACAATGCCATGAAATTGAATCAACTTCTTCTATTAATCCAAATAACTATACATGGGTGTTCTTACACAACTCTCTGCCTCTCTTCTATGTTCTTCTTCCTGATTTTTTTTCCCATCTAATGTTACAATACACAATGAGGGTGTCTATATCCCGTTACCCTCTTGCGCTCTCAAACAGTCTAATCTAGAATTAAATTCTATCTACCTGCATTAACTACTTTAAATGCCTCCTACCTACTAAGGACGAGAGCGGGATGCTCAAGGTACGATTACATTACATGAGTGTGTCTCTTCTTAAATGACTTCATTTAAGATGGCACATCAAAATCCAGGAAATTTCAAAATTTGTGCTGGCGCTTGTCCAGTTGTCCATTGTCTTCCGCACTAGCTCGCTTTATGTTGGCGATGCTCCTGTATCATAATCCTTGGCTTGAAATCTTCATGGGATCCTGTCCATGATCTTCTGCACACTTTTTCCATGCTTCAGAATATCTGCTTTATTTTCCTAGCTGGCATATTCAACTAGATGTCCCTTCCACCTGACCAAATATTCAAAGTATTTCCTTCTTCTGGTCTTCTTGCTAATTCTTTTGTCTAATATGCTTTCTATTTATGCCTTCTCCACAAATGGCATTTGCTTTTGCCACTGAACCTCTGACTGTTCCTCACTTCCTGCTCCTACTTCCTCAACTTTATATGGGTACAAATCTGAGACATTGAATATCGAAGAAATTTCGATCCCATCGGGTAATTCAATCTCATAAGCATTTGTCCCAATTTTCTTCAAGACCCTACATGGCCCGATTTTCTTCATTTTCATCTTATTATACGTTCCTCTTGGGAACCTTTCTCTTCTCAAATGTGCTAGAAATAAGTCACCAAACTCAAACATAAGTTGTCTTCTATGATGATCGGCTCTTTGTTTATATTCCTGACTTGAATTTTGCAATCGCTCCTTCACCCGGCTGTGAAGTTCTTTCATCGCCTTCGCGAATTCGTTCACACTAGCACTGCTAGTCACAGTCTATTCTGAATCCCTCAATTCAGAAATTCCTCTCGGCTGCATACCATAAACAATCTGAAATGGACTCTTTCCTGTGCTCCGATTCACTGATTCGTTATACGCAAACTCTGCCTGTGGCAATATACTATCCCACTGGTTGTGGTGCTTTGTCACCAAGCTTCTCAACAAGTCTCCCAAACTTCTGTTGACCACTTTTGTCTGTCCATCCGTCCGCGAATGATACGTTGAACTAAACAATAGGTTAGTTCCCAGTTTCTTCCATAAGGTCCTCCAAAAATTCCCTTTGAATTTCGTATCTCAATCCGAAACTATACTTCTTGGCAACCCATGAAGTCGAATGACCTCCTTGAAAAACAGGTTCGCGATGTGAGTTGCGTCACTGGTCTTCTGACATGGAATGAAGTGTGCCATCTTGGAATATCTATCCACCACCACAAAGATTGAATAAACACCTCTTTGTGTTCTCGGCAGCCCCAAAACAAAATCCATGATAATCGCTTCCCATGGCCTTTCTGTATGGGCAATGGTTGATAGAACCCGACATTCTTCTTCCTTCCCCTCGAATGCTGACAAATTATGCATTTTTCCACAAATGTCTTGACATCAACTCGCATTCTCGGCCAAAAATATGACTCATTCAGTTTCGTGAATGTCTTGTCATGTCCAAAGTGTCCTGCTAATCCACCACTGTGTTTATCCTTTAGCAAGTTCTCCCTCATGGAGCATTTCGGAATACACAGTTGATTGCCCTTAAACAACAATCCTTCCTGGATCATGTTCTCTATCCACTGGCTTCTGTCTCTGAGAACTAGATTCTCAGCTGCTTCATACGCTTCCTTGAAATCCTGATCATCTGTGTACATGTCCCTGAGATCATCAAAACCTACCGTCTTGACTCGGAACTCCTGCAACAGAAAACTTTTCCTGCTCAAAGCATCAGCCACTTTGTTAGCAGTACCAAAAATATGTTTAATAACAAATGTGAAATTATGAATATACTCTACCCATTTGACATGTCTCTGATTCAACTTCTCTTGTTGAGTCACAAACTGCAGTGCATAGTTGTCACTGTACAATACAAACTCCTTCGGGATCAAGTAATCCTTCCATTTCTTCAATGCCTGTATGATAGCATAAAACTCCTTATCATAAGTGGACTACTTCAAATTCGCCTCATTCATCTTCTCACTAAAATATGTGATTGGCCTATCTTCCTGACTTAAGACCGCCCCGATTGCAAATCCACTTGCATCGCATTTCACCTGAAAGGTCTTTTGAAAATCAGACAACACCAGAATTGGTTGCTCTGTAATTTTCCTCTTCAACAGATTAAAACTCTTCTCAGCCTCTTCTATCCAGTGAAAAGATTTGTGTCTTTTCTTCACTGTATCCATCATTGTTGCGCTAATTCCACTGAAATTCCTAATGAACTTTCAGTAGAAACTAGTTAACCCATGAAAACTTCTCACCTCAAATATGTTTTTTGGTGATGGCCAATTCTTGATTACCTCCACCTTGTCTGGATCCATCCTTAATTTGTTTGCAGAAATGATGAATCCCAAGTAAATGAGATCTATTTTTATGAATGAGGATTTATTCATGTTTATCAACAACTTCTTCTTCTATAATCTCTTCATCACAATAGCCAAGTGTTTCAGATGCTCTATCTTTGTTTTACTGAAAATCAGTATGTCATCTAGATACAAGATGACAATTTTCCCGATGAACTCCCTCAGGACTTTGTTCATTAACCTCATAAAGGTACTTGGCACATTTGTTAAGCCAAATGACATAACAAGACATTCATACAACCCTTCATTAGTTTTGAAGGTTGTTTTCCATTCATCACCTTCCCTCATGTGAATCTGGTGATATCTGCTTTTCAAATCAATCTTCGAAAAAAAAATTGCTCCACTTAAACAGTCCATCAGATCATCCATCCTCGGAAATGGAAATCTGTACTTGATGGTTATTTTATTGATCACCCTTGAATTAGTAGACATTCTCTAGCCTCCATCTTTCTTTGGACTGAGTACTGTCAGAACAACACACGGGCTCAAACTTTCCCTGACTAAACCCTTGTCCAACAACTCTTGGACTTTCCCTTTTACCTCTTCATTCTCTTGCAACGTTAATATGTACACGGCTTTATTCAGAAAACTAGCTCCTGGTATGAGATCAATATGGTGGCTCACACTTCTGATCGGTGGTAACGAACGAGGTAGTTCGTCCACTACTATGTCAGCGAACTCTTCCAACAGTTCCTGAACTTCTTCTGGTAAATCGTCCACTCTTGTGCTGGTCAAAACAATTCTCATCTTTCTGACCACAAAGAATTGCGGTTCCTCCTTCTTATTAACCTCTGTAAGAAGCTCCTTCCCACTCATGAGAAGTACTGTGTTGCTTACCTCCGGGTTTACTTCTTTATCCTTGATTGGAAGCAACATATGAGTTCTCCCGTTCTTTTCTAGGGTGTATTTGTTCATCCTCCCATCATGATTCACATTTCTGTCATATTTCCATGGTCTACCCAGCAATAGATGACAAACATCCATAGGAATAACATCACACAAGATCTTATCATTGTATCCTCCTATTTTAAATTCAACTAAACATTGCTTAGTGACATTTACCTGATGTCCTTTTTGTAGCCATGAAACCCTATATGGACTCGGATGTTCACTCATCTCCAGCTCTAGCTTTTCTACCATCTCAGTTGAAACAAGATTATCTATGCTTCCACTGTCCACAATGAACTTGAACACCCTATCCTTGGTTTTGCAAGCAGTCTGAAAAAGACTGTTTCTTTGCACTGAATTCTCCACCTCCTTCTCCGGTGTCAAAAGAACCTTTCGCATCACCAGCGATCTTCTACCTTCAGCATCTTCTGCCTCCACATCTCACCTCTTTTCTTTGGCGATGTGAGTCTCTCCACCCTCTTTCTTTTTCTCTGGATGCTCATAAGACTTGTGTCCATTATTTCCACACGCAAAGCATGTGATTACTCCACCTCTTCCTCTTCCTTTGCCTCTAGTATGAGGAAAAGTGTTATTGTCAGCATACCCTCCTCTCTGCTTAGTATGTTGCCCTCGCTATTCAACATATTGATTCCCTCGTCGTGAGGTTCCACCTCTCTCTGTCTGTGTCTGAGGTTTCTTCCAGTCCTCCTTGGGCTTCTGATATTTATCCTGGGCAACTGATTTGCCTCTAGGCTGACTTCTACCTTGGCCTCTTTGACTCTGCTTTCAACTCAGCTTCTCTTCTGCTTTTAGATCCATCTGATAAGCATCCTCCACCATATGGATGGTTACCATGATCATCTCATCCTGAATCTCATATCTTAGGCCATTCATGTACCTAGCTACCTATTCATCATTGCTTTCACGATGACCTGCCCTGATGTTCATCCTATAAAATTCCTCAGTGTATTCCCTCACTGACATCAGCTTCTGTCTCAGGTTCTGCATTCTCCTGAACAGAGTAATTTGGTAATACCTGGGGATGAATTTTTCTTTCATCTTTGCAATCATCCTATCCCAGCTCTTAATTTTTTGTTTGCCTTGGCAACGCCTGTCCACTTGTAGTTCATCCCACCACAATGTTGCATGTCCTTTCAATCTTGTGACAACATGCTTGACCTTCTTATCTTCTTCGACATATTCATAGTCAAAGTAGGTGTCTAGAGCTCTAATCCAGTCTAGAAGCTCTTCTACATCCAGATTTCCCTCATAAACTGGAATGTCCATCTTCGCCTTTGCACCCATTCTTGCAACAGCTTTAAGTAAGCGCTCATTTGCTGCATCTTCTGCTGTGACTTCTTCTTCTCCATGTCCAACATCATCTTCATTTTCAGAATCACTGATATCTCCTACATCAGTTGTGCGCCTTTGTCTTATCTCCATGTCCACAAGTCTGGCGTGTATGTTATGCAGATCTCTTTCTACTTCTAGATTTTTCACTTGTCTACCCCTTCCTCTGGACGTCTCCCTTTCCTCCTCTGGATCGGGTGATTGTCTATCTCTTCTCCTTGGCGGCATGGTGAATCTTCCTTTTCCCTGCTATAGAAATCAAAGAAGTTTTTCTAATCTCTGATACCACTTGATGGCATCCACTCGGGCACCTACCTCAGCAGGTCCCGCGCCTGACCTCCCGGTCTTAAGGATCATTCAATTTCCTCCCTCGAGCCAGAATGGCTCCTTCGATTCCCATTGGAATATCCTTCGAATTTGACCCACAGGTCTTTTACGACACCCTGCAACCTTTAGGCCAGTCACTGTTCCATTTACGACAGAAAACCACAATCGGGTTTCAGGGTTTTCAAATCCCCGATGTCACCACACGTTGGGGTCTCGATTTCCCGATTGTCGATACCCCGACATGTTCCCTTGTTGCCTTAGCCTCTGGGCTATGTGCTTAGTCCATGCGACCTCCTCTCATATGACTTCAGTCATACTCCCTATCGGGATTCGGGGTTTCGAGTATTGAAATGTAGTAAATATCTTACCCACAGAATTCCTGATGTTCCAACCGATGATTTCATGATATGACGTCACCAGGACGCCCTTCCACCATAACCACAATCAACGACGGTGATCGGTCGCTGAGATCAATGCTCCAGATCTCCCTTGGAGTTTAGCGACTTCAAATGTCGAAGTGCCTTGGCCTTCGATTCCCCTGATATCTCGAAGGTTTATTTTTCGATCACTTCGATCTCGGCCACGCATCCTCAAGGATGGATGGTCCTCGCTACTTCGGGGTTTTTCCCATGGAAATTCCCAATGTTTCATTATAATAAGATGACGTCAGCAGGGTCCCACACAAAACTCTCCTCTTGTCGAAAAATCAGACTTCGCGATTTTGAAATCCAAGATTATCCTGTCCTCAGGACCTCCGAAACGTCGATCCTCGACTCTCTTTGGGTTTCTGACACACATCCCAAGTGGATGAACAGTTCAGATAAACCCTTGGGTTTTTCCGATTTCAAAGCCAAAAAACACTTACCTGCATAATCTCCGGTGTCCGGATCTCCGATGCTGGATGATCGCGACACGTGTCTCTCCCGAGATCCATGGATGTGGTTTTCTCATGGTTTCAGGGTTCAATAGGCCTCGAACCATTGGTCTTGAGACTTACGATATGATGATGGCCCCAACTACTGCCACCTATTCGACAGATGGATAGTTCCGATCGTATTAGGGTTTTCACGATGGATTTCCTCGACCTCTGGTCCACGGGACTTCCGATTTCCCGAACCCCGACGCCTCGATATCTCGATGCTTCTCGGGGTTCTTACACTGCTCACGATGGTTTAAAACCTGTGAAACTCCTGTCATATCGGACAGCTGACGTGTGACTGGTCGACAATCCAATGGCTCACGACCCCTAGAGCTTGAACTCCGAACGCAGCCGTAACCTCCTTGCTTCTTTACCAGATCGGACGACTGGCAAGATTTCACAAGTCCTCTCCACAAGATCTTGACCGTCGATCTATTCCTCTTTGGCAATTCCTACGAAATGAACCCAGTATTCCTCTGCGAAAAAACTGGTCCTCCTGCGACGCAACTGTGCAACGCCTGTTTAGACACTCCATGACACAGACTTCCTATGCTTCACACAATTTTGAGTCTTCAAGAAGACTCTTGCGCGCACTCCTTGCGACAGTTCTCAAACACTTCCAAGTGTCGATTTCTTTCGACTCTGCGCACACCTGTAATAGCAGTCCTTAAATTCTTTACTCAGATTCACAATTCTGAGTCTTCGCTTGGCTTGTTCACTCCTTGCATGGCTCTTGTGCCCAACTTCACTTCTGGGTACTTAGAACAAAATTTAACCTATCTGAACCCTTTGTCAATGCACTCCTTGCGGACGACTTCAACTGCACTCCTTGCAGGAACTCTGGCTCAGATAGAGAAACAATTGAAACTAATTCTCTCTACCTCTCAGACTTCAACTTAGAACATGAAATCATATACACAGCATATCAAAGCATATGTATAATAGGAAGCAATCATTCATGAGTATATCAATCAACACACCTACACAGAGAACATCACGACGCCATGAAATTGAATCAACTTCTTCTATTAATCCAAATAACTGTACATGGGTGTTCTTACACAACTCTCTGCCTCTCTTTTGTGTTCTTCTTCCTGATTTTTTTTCCCATCTAATGTTACAATACACAATGAGGGTGTCTATATCCCGTTTCCCTCTTGCGCTCTCAAACATTCTAATCTAGAATTAAATTCTATCTACTTGCATTAACTACTTTAAATGCCTCCTACCTACTAAGGCCGAGAGAGGGATTCTCAAGGTCCGATTACATTACATGAGTGCATCTCTTCTTAAATGACTTCATTTAAGATGACGCATCAAAATCCAGGAAATTTCAAAATTTGTGTTGGCGCTTGTCCAGTTGTCCATTGTCTTCTGCACTGGCTCGCTTGATGTTGGCGATGCTTCTGCATCCTTTTAGGATCTATCATAAAGTTTTTGATGATCAAAAACATATTCTTTCACAAATTTCACAAGTTGTTGTTATCAATTATACAAGAAGTAGTGTGTAGCAGTGCTCAAAGTTAGAGCCTAAGATGAAAATGTATTTGAGTGTAACATGGTCTCTTCTTCAGTGACATGTTACCAATGTAATATTATAATGTTAGGGTTGGGGTTTAGGTGGTTAAACCACCATAACCAACTTAGGGTAGCCTACCTCGGGCTTATGTAGTTGTATTTCTTGCAACATCATTAGTATATGTGACATCTATTATTCTCTCCAATTATGTTTGTCTTTGATTGTGTTATGTATGTACCCATATGGAATCCTTCACAAAAGTCATTTCAAAGATATGATTTTTAATTATGCCTCTGTACGTCAATTGATTGGTTCTACTTCTCCCTTTCTACAATTTTTTTTCTTGGATTTTCTCCCTTCTCCCACTCTCCTCTTACATTTGATTATCATGCCTTGGAGGTGGAAATCTTGGGTGATGGTTAGGTATCCACTTGTATTTCCAAACTAAACAATGTCTGATATTTTGTTGACTCTTACCATGTTGGTTTAATGGTGGTTAAACTCGACTTTATGAACATTAAAGTCATTTATGAATCACCCTTAGTGGGTGGTTATATCCCAGACGGTGTGGCCTTAGTGGTCCCTTATTAACATGGTGGCTAGAAGGTGACTTTGTTTTCTGTAATTAATGTGGAAGTTAGCCTAAAGTTAATCACTATAGAAAGGGGTCTTGTACCTCATTGTAACACACTATGGAATCATGTAATGAAATCAATTATTCAAAGGGAAGGTTTTCCTGTGAGGGATTTATCCACTATTGATTTGGTGACATGATTTTATGTGATGATGTGCAATATTAGATGGGGCCTTTCAGACCTAGTGCTAACATGGTATCAGAGAGGGGGAACTACCCTGTTTCTTTTGGTTATTCTATTTGGTGATACTATGTGAAGCTTTGGTTCAGATTGCAGTAAATGAGCACATGCATTCTGTGAAACACTTGTTGCACATTGGTGGTGAAGTATTTAGTGTGCACTATTTGTGGCACTCAAAAGACTTTCTATGGTAAATCCATTTCTTGTCGCAGTTAAATATGTTTTGAACTGTTACTGTAATCTAGAGTTTGAGCTGCTATAGAGATATGTATTGACTGAGTCTGAACAGTAGAGAAAGAACATGATCTGTCTATAACCATGGGCATGCAGTTTCCTTTTAGTTTATTCACTATTCATGTGGTATCCATTACCTACTTTGTGATCTCTTCCATATATTTTGTCTCAGTTGTTTAGATTAGATTTGAATATTGTTAAGCAGAAGCATGATTTACATGGGTGTTTATTTCACCATGTAGTATTTCAGATCTGATCATAATTTTTTTTACAGAAAATTTAGTTTGGTTCCCCAGCTTAATGTTTTTACACATTTGTTTTGGCATTCATACCCACTGTGAGCCTGATCTTTTTTTTTTTGGCATGCCGTACTGAGCTTATGCCTTTCACATCAAGTCCATCTAGCATACACAACAAATCCTAGTTGTGGGTTGAATCTCTCTGCATTATTCTCTGTGAGATGTCTGTGGGTTGTTTCATATCCTCCAACATATCACCCTATACTTTCTTCATAAAAAACAAATCTTGGTCCTCTCGTAGCATAGGAGCATGGCCCATTACAACAAGTAACTTTCACGCAGTTCTCTACATTTTTTTTGCACAACTTGGGCTTCCTACAACTTCCATGTATTTCTTATTGCAAGCCATGGAAGTTCATATGATTTGCATGGAAGTTCATCGTTAGTTTTATCAGTCAAGAAAAATCAACAATGTATAATTATGTTCTTATTACAAGGCTTATAATTGAGAAGCAGAGCTCAGCATGGGAACTATTAGTTGTTTTTATAACCAGAATTGAAGATTAAATTATAAATTTACAAGATCTTGGAAGTAATATATCCAAGTGTTCTTCCCTATTATCTTTTGATGGAATAAGGAATATGACATTTTGACATTCCGTCTCTAACCATGAATACTGCGTATAAATATTTTCACACCCTTTCTTTTGTTTTCCAGGTGTGACCATCCTGTAGAAAAATGGATTTGTTTTAGCTATAAAGAGGTTCTATGTAGTCGCTTCATCAATGGACACATGCTTGAGCACTATGAAAACACTGGGCATTGCTTGGCTATCAGCTACAGGTATATTTTCAATAACTCTTGTGTTTTCATGTAACTAGGTTTCTCTACCACTATATGGAAGATTTTCCTTTATCTTTTGGAGAGATCTTTTAGTGTGGTGTTTTTCATGCGATGCTTATTTAGATGCACAAGTGATTGCACAATTTCATCCAGCTTATGAAACTTGGCACCTATTGAAATTCAGAGTGGAGCCTCCACATCGCTCTGATGGGAATGGGATTGAGCTACATTTCTAATAGGTGGATCTCATTTGTATTTACAAGTATATTGAAATTTTTTTGCATCAAATGATAGATTAGAATTTATTTTCTAGAGATGTACTTAGTTGTGGAAGTGTATCCAAAGAAGTAATGATATGAGAGTAAATATAAAATGTTGTTAGTCTTAATCTCTATTATTTTGCATCATGCTTTTTTGTACCTGCACTTTGGGACTTAGTATTCTACATAGACAAGTACTTCATCTTTGTGTTGAAGTTTCTCATTATTTTGGTATAGGAAATATTTTCCTTGCGGGTCTCTAAAATGGTTATTGAAATATTTTTCTCATAATTCTAAGTATTCTTATGCTATAATTAGAAACTAAACACCCCTGTGAGTTTTGGAAAGAGCAATTAGTTTTGAAAGTTGTGCAACCAAGAAGGTTTTAATAGATCTCAAAGTTACAAATAATTAGATTCCAATATCAAGGTTCACCCATTTATTCAGTGGCTTGTGGAACCACATTGTTGCTCTATGATAATGGCAAATTCATGATCATTGTCTTGTGGGAAGGAAATYAGATATTTTACATTCATAGAAGCTATTTTAGAATGTTCAAGTATTTTTAATAAATATGATGTGAGAGGAAGGATTTGTGTCATGTTACAGAGAATTTGGGCCATCTCTTATTGGCATTGCACCCTTCATTGCTGCTAACTTCTATATTTTTTGACTTGGTGAAGAAATATATTCTAGAGGAGTGTAGGAATAAGACATATGTGTCTTTTTCAATTGCTATTATTTTGGCCTCTTTTGCAATTAATAGTTTAGCTTCTATGAGATCATGATCATCATCATATTGTTTGAAAGTTGTTGAATTAATTGGTTTTCTCATAAGGACTCGTAGATGTAACATGGTTCTACTATGGAGAGTCTACATAATACAACAATAAATTGCAAGGAGAGAATTAGGGGTTGGTTCTCATGTACCCATTAGAACAAATGATTTTAGACAAACAATCACGAGCTCTACTCATACAGTGTTAACTCAAACCAAAAATCATTAAAGAATGAAGCGTCCATTTCTAAATATTTTTTATCATTATCCACCAATCAAGCTATGAATGAGTTCTCAAGCATGGTCTCTGGAGGGATATTGAATACAACACCCTCTATAATTGAAAACTTTGATTCAACCTTTTAGATATAGTTGATGAAATAGGTGGCCCATTACCAATATATCACCCAAGATCAATTCTTCATGGTTTTTTAACATGCATTTATATTTGATACCAATTCATCATATATTGTTTCACTTCTGATCCATAATGGTGTTCTAGATCCATATGTGAGAAAACTTTCTAGTCAACTAGCAGATTGTAGAAGCTCCTCTAAAAATAAATATTGTTTTGTTACATGGATACCCCTGGTTTTAAGAGAGAAACAATTTATCCTCTTAATTGGACATT